>OZJO01020878.1:0-19795 GCA_900406225.1 Acrobeloides nanus
CTTATCACTTTTTTCTTCTCTGCTACATGGACATAATTTTGAGCTTGTATTTTGGCTTTTATAAACTAAATTTTTTTCTTCTAAATTGATTACATTTTCCTATAAGTCCAAGGGTACCTCCAAAAAATATTTGACAAAAATTAGTAAAAATTGTCATTTTTGCTTAAAAGATGCAATTTTTGTTGAAAAAATGACAACTTTGGACATTTTTTGATAAAACTTTTTAATGTGCAAAAACAAAAGCAAGACTATTAGGAAAAATTTTCATTTTCTAATTTTTGGGCACCGTGCTCAAGGTGGCCCCTCCCCATGCATAAAATTGAATATACTTTAGTTATCAAGAAGACAATTGGAATATACAGTAAAACAGCACAACTTGTAAACAGAATTCGCACATAGCGTAAATAATTCAGCATGGGCGGGGTAGATATGCTACATATCCCATAAATCTACAACTCTATTCTTTGCATAAATTTTTTAAAAACGTACCCATCATTTTTTTCCACAATTCATAGAAAAATGAGGTTTCACCTACACAGTTGCACAGACCCCGGTCCAAAATTTTTGTTTTTATGACCCACCCCCTCCCGCAGTTTGGCGATCTTTTTTTTAGAAAGGGGCCCCCGGTTCCAGGGACCGATGACCTATCCCCCCCCCTTCTACCTCATGACCTACCTCCTCCTCGTCTTATGACCCATCCCCTCACTATACTATGACCCATGACCTACCCCCGGTCGAATTTTACCGGGGGTACCGGGGTTGTGCAACTGTATTCACCTAGTTGCACCCTGGAAACAAAAATACTGGGCACGCTACGGTAGAGAAGTATAAATTTTAAAAGTAAAGAAACATCAAAAACTTACAAAATAACTATCCCGCATCATGTAACAAACTATTCCAAATCCAATTAATATAGGTAAAGAAACAATGAATGGAATCACTATCATTGTTATAGCATATGTTGAGCGGAAATTATAATATTGAATGGGCACGGCGAGCGAAATCAAACGATCTATTGAGCTAATACNAGGTAAAGAAACAATGAATGGAATCACTATCATTGTTATAGCATATGTTGAGCGGAAATTATAATATTGAATGGGCACGGCGAGCGAAATCAAACGATCTATTGAGCTAATACAAGTGATAACTCCTACTGCAGGTATTGTTATTATCCAAAGATAGTAATGCATTAAGCCAAAACACGCCCATGGATTTGTGACGGGAAGAACTAAACATTTGATCAGTAAAAGTACACCATGGTATTTTTTCTGTGTACAAATAATTTTTTTGCGCACAAATATTTTTATCTGCGCACAATATTCTTTTCTGCGCATAATATTTTTTAAAAGTAGATTCACTAAGCCCTCAACTTCCCCATATCGAAAAATCCCCTAAAGAAAATCGCCAATTGTTCGTTGCCGATTGTCCTAGCGCGCAAATTTGAGCACCTACATTTTTCAGACCACAATAAGTTAAAACTATATACGCCAAGAGCGATAAGTGATACTCCATATAATATATCATAAAACATTGTGCCCAAAAAGATGATATATTCTTTTTGTTGACGAAATTTTTTACTACATATAATAAACAATGCCAAAAATAGATTCGGAAATAAAATCAGCAAACCTTGTGCAGAATTTAAATAAATGAGTCTGGCATCAAGATATGAGCTAGTAGTTATGTTTGTATATAAGACTGTCATTTTTATCGATAAATAAGAGGATAAAGATTTCGAAATATTACAATTAGGTAACTGTTGAATTTAGATGTTGGATTTTTGAAAAAGATCTTGGTGAAAAATAGACCTGTGTGGGGAGTGATAAATAGAATAAAAGTTTTATTTATTCTCAAACATATAGAACGATAACTTAAGTTAAGAAAAATTTTAAGATTGATGACTAGGGAAAATGATGAACTAGAGCATATGAAGTAAAAAATTACATGTTAATTACATGTGTTCTTCAATGCTTGCGTGATTTGAAACAAAAATTTGACTCTAATTTAAGAAGTTCTTAATAGTTGTCTTCCTTTTGCACATGAATTTTTAGTATTAAATTTTCAATATATAATGTACTATTGGCTACATATGAGTTCAATTTTCAGAAATTGTTCGTGACCAAGTAATAAAAAACATTAGCAATAATTAATACATTTTTAATGAAGAGCGTCGCTCGGGAATGCCGCTCAGAGTCACAACCCCCTGAGTACTCGGCTCCTGGTACTTACTACATGTCACTCCGAAAATAATTGGCATCGGAGTGCATTTGTTTAGGGCATGAAGTGTAGTGCACGAATATACCCCGTGTTACTAATAAGAATGGAGGTATCTGTGGAGATGTGGCATGAAGAAGACATATTCTTCAAACCCCTAAGGCTAAGAACCTCACATTCATACTAGTTAACACACACCCATAACGGATTGTAAGAAGTGTCGCAAATGTTTTATGGCTATGAACTGATCAATATCCAAAAACATTTCCTACATAGGGTCTAGGGCCCAATCTTTGTGTGTACCTCGTTAAAATTTTAAGGGATTTTATAATGGACATATCTCTTCGTAGGAATTGATTTGAGAGCTCGTTGACCTCTCATTACAATGTTATGAATCTGCACTACAACTTTTATACAGATACCTATAGTAAGTTTTCGCTTCAATAAAAAGTTATACTCCAATCTTTGAGCATACCTCTGTTTTTCGACCGGATTTTTGGCAACGATCAGCATTTTTGACCCGGCTACGAGGGTTTTCAACCAAAGTGGTTGTCACAAAATATGTAGCCCAGATTCCCAGGAAAATTTTGGTATATTGGGTTTAGTATATTAGCACAGGAGTTTTTTGAGTTCAAGCTAATTTCTTCTTGGAAAATGATGATTTTTAGATATTTTTAACGTAGCACGATCTCAAAACCTGTGTTAACTTATTTCTTTTCATTAAAAAATGAGTTGATTTACCGTTTTGGGCTATATAGGGGATTTTTTGTTTTTACAGTAAATTCTGAATCGTTGATTCAGGGTCTTAGCGGTAAATTCAAAACTAATTCCAAAACTTGCCAACTTCAAACGCGATTATCTCGACAACAATAACGATTCAGAATTTACTATAAAAACAAAAAATGTTCCATTTTTCATGAATTTTTCGAATATATATAAATTATGGCAAATTTCGCAAAATAACAAAATGCACCCGGGTGCACCCGTTTTACACGGTGTTTTTGGGCTCGATTACAAGTATCCCAAAGCAATTAGATAAAGCCAAACGGACTTCAGTATCTGAAAGAGGACCAAAAATTATGGGTAGTTTCCTTTTTGTTTTACACAGATCCTTTTTCTTCTTTCACCGAGCCCTATCGATTGGTATAGGCTGTGACGAAATTGGACTTAAGGTGACGAGATAGCATAAACAGACACATAGCGCGTTTCATGTTTTAAGGTATTTTTTTCTTTGTAGTACATGTATGTTCGTTATTGACCAAACATCATACATTTTTAGATTAAGATTTTTGCTTAGTATAATTAAAAAAGAAGGAACAATTTTTTGCAAAAGAAAATTCTAGTCTTTTTGACACTCATCTTATGTTCAAAATTATAGAGGTGGAAAAGCGAAATTGCCTACACACAAGTTCAATTTTCAGAGTCCTAAAATATCTCTATGACGAAGAACAGTGGCGTATCAAAGGGAAGGTGAGGGGCACCCACGGCGTATCAAAATGCCGAAAAGGTGCAGACAAGGGTCAAAATTTATATATATAATCTTTGTGGGTACAATGTTATATGATATATCATATGGAGTATCACTTATCGCTCTTGGCGTTTATCCTAAAAAATTAAACGTGCTATGTGTCTGTTTGTGCTATTTCCTTCACCTTAAGTTTAATTCCGTCACGGCCTATACCAATCAATGAGAGAAGAAAAATAACACCAAGATCATGGGAGTAGCCCTTAAGAATATAATTGATCTATAATCGATTTTTTTTAACATGAAGGAGTTTCGAGGAGATATTATTCGTCTTTTTGAGCAAGGAAAAAGTAGTTACCAGCAGCGCTCCATCACACTGAGCAGAAGAAACTCGAGATTTGGTCAGAGACATCTTCCCTGAATGCATCGAAGTCGACATCAGCCCTAAGCGAAACAATGGAGAATGGCCACCGAATTCTGTGTGGAGGACTTCTCATTAGGGAGCATTTTGGAAAACGAAGCATGTTCAAAGCCCCATCAGTCGATCGAAGCGCTGAAGAAAAGTTTGGTTAAGACATGGAACGCTATACCTCAAGAAGTCATTGATCGAGCTGTGGACGACTTCCCGAAACGTTTGAAGAAGTGCATTGATGCCCAAGGTGGCCATTTTGAAAATAAATAGTTAAATTTTGTTGTTATTATTGGTTTTTGTTAGGTTTTAAATCAAATTTGTTATCAAATATTACAAATATATACATAACAAGATTAGGGCGGGAACTTTTGGGCCACCCTGTACTAGCTCGAATCCGCTAGCGAATCGAATTTAGTGTAAAGACAAAACAATTTTCAAATTTCATGAATTTTCAGATGACATTAAGTTTGTTTCGAGTGGAAAGGTGCTTTAATTTGTCATTCGGTGCCGGTTTGAAGTATCATTCTTACTAGCCAACATAGTGATTTGGATTTGACTCGTTTGAGATTTGAGGATTCTTTGCTTAAACATTTGAATAATTGCTTGGCGCAAATCTTTTTGTATAAACAGGTATAAGCAAAAATTTACAGAGCCTAAATTAAACAAGTTATTAAAAATATTTCAACAATCCAGATTTTGAGCGATGAATATCACCGCAGTCGGTATCAAACGAAGAAGCCTATCTTATGCCATGATCTTTCGCTTTAGCACTGACAGCATAGTTTTAGGCATTTGCTCCTCGAGCTGTTACCGACTATGGGCTCAATAATATGTGCTTTTGCAACGGCTCCAAATCTCTATTTCGTGGAAAATGTGCATACCTTTCATCTTGACTAACATTACTAATACGTTAAAAATTCCAGGAAAAAGATATATGCAAATCTCTGGAACTATTGAAAATAAGACTTCGTTGCCAACTAGCAATCCTACCATAATTGTAAATCTTATTATTTTTTTCCTCTCTGTTACATGGACATAATTTTGAGATTGTATTTTGGCTTTTACAAACTAAATTTTTTTCTCTACATTGATGACATTTCACTCAGCCTCTCGGGACTGCGTACCACTTGGTTTTTATCCACCGATATCACCAGGTCTCGAAAGAGTAGGTGCTGCAGCCTCACTTAAAAGTACTCACTGGGTACTAGTACCCACTATCATCCAGCACCCATAAGTACCCATTGGTGCTAGCAAAAGCACCATGTGAGTGCTGGGTGCTTTTTTTGTTCCTGGCACTCAAAAGTACCCAGAGTGCACTTGGGTGCTGAGAGCTAGCACCTTTTCGGGCCCTGTGTCACACTCTCCCGAGGTTTAGTGGCATAAAATTTTCCAAATAATTTTTCATAGTACTTTTAACGCCATAAAATTTGTCTAAATATGGGCTTCCAAATGATATATAACTTGTGGAGGTTAATTTTTTCTGATTTAGAAGCACCGTGCTCAAGATGCCCCTCTTCATCTACGGCTCTGGCTATGCATATGATTGAACATACTTTAGTTATCAAGAAAACAATTGGAATATATAGTAAAACAGCACAACTGGTAAATAGAATTCGCACATAGCGTAAATAATTAAGCATGGGTGGGGTAGCTAGGCCACATATCCCATAAATCTACAACTCTATTCTTTACATAAATTTTTCTAAAGTACCGGGAAACAGAGTGCTATGCGCCCGGAAGGGAGAAGGAGGTTTTCACTCCGAACACTACCCCCCCCCCCCCCCCCCCCATCTCACACCATCATTCCGATTCAACCCTTTCTTGAGGTCAAAATCAAAAAATTCTTTCAGATTCGAGTTCCCCATTTCGAAAAACATCGAGTGCAAAAAATCATCTGATTTGGAGAACTTTTTGAAAAAGTGTTATGTATTATTTAATTTTAATTGAAAAAATTTTTGCCTTCGATTTCGATGGTTCTGGTGTCAATCGTCTTCTCTCATCGTCCCCTATAACTCTTGTTTTAGCGTCCGCAGTTTAGATAACTCGATTCCGATACTTTCTGGGCACACAATTTTACATGTTTATAATAATAGGATATAGATGCAGTGTCTGTCCAGGGGCAAGGGGAAGGAGCATCCTCCTCCCCCAAAGTCAATTTTTTAGAGGTTTCTAGGTGGGTTCTACTAATTTTTCTAGCTTGCGACAACTTTCTTATTCCGGAAGGGGTAAATCGCAGAGCTCGCGACTGAAGTATAGATAGCCACTTGAAAGAAAGAACCATCAAAAACTTACGAAATAACTATCGCGCATAATGTAGCAAACAATTCCAACTCCAATTAATATAGGTAAAGATACAACAAAGGGAATCAATATCATGGTTATGGCATATGTCGAGCGAAAATTATAATATTTAATGGGCAAGGCAAGCGAAATCAAACGATCTATTGAGCTAATACAAGTAATAACTCCTACTGCAGGTATTGTTATTATCCAAAGATAATAATACATCAAGCCAACACACTCCCATGGATTTGTGACGGGAACAACTAAACTTTTGATCAGTAAAAGCGACATATTGCTTTTCTCATCAACACGACCGCGCAGGGATGCATGTTGGCGAGAAAATCAAGCTCAATATATACTGAGCTTGAAATGTATATGTTACCGGCAAAGTTGAGAATTTTTAGTTTTTTGAGGAAAATTCACTATCGCCAAAGTTTTTATAGACAAATTCACTATGATTCATGCATTTTTTCTCTATAGTAGCTGTAATCATATCAAATTTGTGCGCCTCTTAAAATGGACTCCTCCCTCACAATTTGTATCTAGCCCTTCATTGAAATAAGGGTATTTTCGGGGGAATGTGGGGGACAACAAATTTGGCGCTAGAACAGGAGAGAATCGCCAATTATCCGTTGCCGATTGTCCTAGTGCACAATTTGAGCACCTACATTTTTCAGACCACAATAAGTTCAATCTATAAACGCTAAGAGCGATAACTGACACTCCATATAATATATCATATAGCATTGTGCCCAAAAAGATGATATATTCTTTTTGTTGGCGAAATTTTTGACTACATATAATAAACAATGCCAGAAATAGATTTGGAAATATTATCAGCGAACCTTGTGCCAAATTTAAAATATCATTTCCAACAACAATATATGAGCTAGTAGTTATGTTCGTATACAAGATTGTCATTTTTATCGATGAAATAGGAGAATAAAAAATTTTTTAGTAATATTACTAGATGATTTTTAACACTGAATTTAGATGTTACATTTTTAAATTATCTTGGTGAAATGTAGACTGTGTGGGAAGTACAGGATAGAATAAAAGAATTCTTGAAATAGAACGAGGTTAAGAAAAATTTAAGATTTAAGAAAATGAACGACTAAATTATGTTGTTCTCAAGAACTTTCTCATGCCCTTGGACTGGTTAATGAAAAATGATTTTTGAAATGTGTGGGATTAAGGGCCTATTCCTACGGTCCTTGTACTTGTAGCTGTATTTGTGAAAAAATTTACAAGTACAAGTCATCACTTGTACTTGCACTTGTAAAAAATTTATAAGTAGGACTTATAAAGACAATTATAAAAACAAACATAAATTGAATACTTTTTGAGGCGATACTATAATTTTATAGCTTTTATGAATACTTAAGACACAATGTCTCGAAATATCGAAGATGGGCCTTAAAGGACCAGTCCAGTAAGTTACAATCATATAAAAATGATATATTCGGAAAGATCATGAAAAATGGAGCATTTTTTGTTTTTACGGCATGTTCTGAATCGTTGTAGTTTTCGAGATAATTGCGTTTGAAATTTTGAATTTGTTACAAGCTCTTCGTTGTAATACACAAACTTTTTTGAATTTTTTGTGGAAAATCGATTTTTGCATCGATTTTTTAAATTTTCATAAAATGAACATTGTAGCAAGTTTTATGAGACGAACAAAATGACACCAAAATGATCCAATTTGAACATTGTTTTGGGTTATTGAAACGAAAACATGAATCAGAATTTTCGTTTCAATAACCCAAAACAATGTTCAAATTGGATAATTTTGGTGTCATTTTGTTCGTCTCATTTAGTCATAAAAAATTGCTACAATGTTCATTTTATGAAAATTTTAAAAATTGATTTTTCCGCAAACATTCAAAAAAGTTTGTGTATTACATATTACAACGAAGAGCTTGTAACAAATTCAAAGTTGTCCAGCATAAAATTCCCTGTCGATTGATGCTATTTTTTCACGATTTTAAAGCAAAAAATTTTTAAAAGTTTAATTATTACAACGAAAACATGTACACGAATTCATATTTTCAGATGCATTTATCCCCATGGGGAAAACGATTCAGATGATGCAATAAAAACAAAAAATGCTCCATTTTTCATTATCTTTCCGAATATATCATTTTTTCATATGATTGTATCTGAGTGACCTAGTCCTTTAAATAAATAACTTTATTTATTTGTTTTAAAACCCAAAATCCCAAAAATAAAACTTCAAAAAAGTAATTTATCATATTTTATAACTCTGACGAAGCAATGGCTCGATCCAAGGCATAAAAAGAGTCTTTTTCTTTGACCAAATAAGTATAGTGGGCCACCACACGTGCGATTTCACCACCCTAGAAAATAGTTTTCTTCAAAAATTTGCATAAAATTTACATTTTCGGTTTCCAAAGAAATGACTTCTCGGTTATCCTTGTTTGGATTCAAACGAATGTCAATGTAATTTCCAGTCGATGTTTTATATTGGTTCGTTGTTTCTATCTAAAAATTTTTTTCTCAATATTTTCGTTTTATTACACAAACCTCATTCAAAGTATGATGCAAAACTGCTTCATGAGTATCACTAGTCAAAACTCGGATACCATGCTTGTTGATTGCAACGATTGCTTCCAGAAGCTGAACTTTTTCCGCATTGACACGTTTTACGAAGAAGAAAGAAGCTCCAAAAAGTGGCCATTTTTCAAGTTTTTCCAAAAACATGCGCCGAGCTTCCATGTGGTCAATATTGTGTGGCAGTAATCTGGTCTTGTTTTCTACTCGTCCTACCCATTGTTCCAAGGTTATGGTGCTTCTTTTTAGGATGCTTTTGGGGATTAGGTTTTGAACGATTTCGCTAAACATTGAAGACTAAGTTTTTTCAAATTTAAAATCACTACATACGAAGTCAAAATTTCATCCCTGTTATATGGGTCGGATAGTAATAAAAGAGCTCCAAATATTGCTGTATCATCCTAAATTTGCATATATAGGGTGTTTCAAAGTTTTGTCAACATATTTTATTCTGTACTAACACAACAAAAAAAGACGTCCGCTTTAGGCAAAACTGTGATCTAGAGGTTTTACCTACGGGAAATTGATTCCAGTAGAAATTGAGCGATAACAAAAATTTTTCGTCAAAAATGAATTTTTCAATTTTGACGAATTTTACCATTTTTGACGAATTTTTCAATTTTTTTCGTGACCCTCTATAGGAGATCTCAGGGCCCAAGAACCCTTGATCGATCATCGAGGATAAGAATGGAGTAATCCGGAGAAAAATTCAATAACTAGGTCAGGTAAGGCTTGAATTGGCTCATATTGCTCGGATTCGTGTTTTTCGTTAATTTTCTTGAAGAAAAATCCCTATTTAAAAGGCTTGAGAAAAATTACCAATAGTGCAGCTGTAAGTTGTTCTTTTGGCAGAATATTCAAAAAACCAGCAACGTAATTTGGCACTGTCTAAATTTTTTAAATTTTAGAAAAGGACTCGATTTTTCCTTTTTTTAATGAAACAGACTATATACGAAAGTTTTACCTGGAAGAATAGCACATCAATATATAGAGGGCTATCGGCTCGAAGAGGACTTATCCAAACACTTCTTGTCAAAAGCAGCACATACTCTTCATTAGCAACATCCAATTCAGTTGTAACATCCATAATGTATTCATCATTGTTGAGGATTTTAATGGAGCCATCTAAAGATATAGAATTTTGCACCGAAGTATAGCTAGGAAGCATAAAAGTAAGTAGCAGGGGACCATTAAGTTTTTGCTCTTATAAGGGAACCGTAAGTTCTGCCACGTTCAACAAAACCTTTCTCAAAAAATAGTATAGACACATTATGTAAACGATTTGGGCAGACAAAATTCCTGTGAAGAGCTATGAAGTGCAAAAAAATCAAATTTCACTTGATAAAAAAAGAATTAGAATCAGCTGGGATTCGAACCCGGAGATGTAAAATAAAGAGTCAGCAGCGACTCAATACACCATAGACACTTCTTGTGCATGGTTAAATTTTAGCTATTAAAGCAACTTATTTTATGCAAATTTTAAAAAAATGACCCGTGTAGGGGGTAATTTGATGCGAGGAATCAATTGCACGCACTCCCGAAATGTGAAAACGCTTCCTTGACCCTGATTCAGGGTAGCGTGTTGAAGCGAAAATGAAAAAAATTAAGAAAATGATATAATTTTGTTGAAAAAATGAAATTACTCTAAAAACTTTTAATCGTTGCTTTAATGGTTAAAAGTTAACATCTTCATTATCAATGGTGCATTCGGTGCACTCTGGCTCTTTATTTACATCACCGGGTTCGAATCCCAGGTGGTTCCATTTCTTTTTGCACCAAGTGAAATTTGATTTTTGTTGCACTTCATAGCTTTTCACAGGAATTTTGTCTGCCCAAATCGTCTACATATTGCGTTTATACTATTTTTTTAGATAAATTTTGTCGAAATCCGAACGTGGCAGAATTTACGGTTCCCTTGTTAGTCGATTTGGTGGAGGGAGAGGAAGTCCTGCCCGCCCACAAACCATTTTACATGCATACTTTTCTCCAAAATATAACACAAACAAAATTCATGCTGTTCTGCAGTGCCACGGATGTTCATTTCCAAGCATAGTTCTTGAACAATTTCTTCAGCCACTGTTACCGATTTTGTGCTGATGAGCTTTTTATGCCCTCCTGGCAAATGATAAGCTTGCCTTTTGACGCTTTTTCCCATCTAAACATTTTGGAGCTACTACACAGTAAGGTGGCCAAGCACGTGAAAAAATTTTCAAAATTTTTTTCTGAAAATGACCAATCTAGGGGTAAAAACATGCGGGGAATCGAAATTTGACATTTTCAACGCTTCCCTGATCCAGGGAAGGCTTGTGTATTGAAGCGAAAAGTCGCAAAAATGCGATTTATCGACTTTTCGCTTCAATACACAGGCCTTTCCCTGGATTAGAGAAGTGTTTTTCGCTTCGAAAATGTCAAGTTCAAAAAACGATTCTTGAGGAAAGAGAATGTATCTATCCCACTTACTACTCTTCTCTATGTAACTCTCATATTTATATGTATCTTAGTCTCATAGTCTAGTACACCCATTGATCACGGATGCAACGGGACTCAATTAATTCGGGAGTTTCAAGAACATCAGCGTATGTATCTTGTTGACATTTTCTTCCCTGATCTAGGGAAGGCCTGTGTTTTGAAGCGAAAAGTCGCAAAAATGCGATTGATCGACTTTTCGCTTCAATACACAGGCCTTTCCTGGATCAGGGAAGCGTTTTTCGCTTCGAAAATGTCAAATTCGAATTCCCCGCAAGCTTTTACTTTTAGAGGGGACATTTCCAGAAAAAAATTTTTACGTGCTTGGTCCCCCTATTGTGTAGTAGCTCCAAATTTTTTTGTGAAAAACATAAAGCTCACAGTAATAGCTTCAACTTCAGAAGCACTGAGGATGAATTTTCTGCCACCAAATTGGAAAGTATGTTTCAAATTGTCTAAGCAAATTTTAGCAGAGCCTAAATTAAAAAAAAATTTTTTTCTTACACCATTGATTTTTTGGTGAAAATTTAAATGTACCTGTGTACGCTCTCCTCGAGTCAATAGCTATATCAGACAAGTATCTCATCAAATACGGCTTCAACATCTCCGAAGAATCAAAATATGCTGTCAAAATACCAAATAGCCTCCAACCTTTGATCAAACTATCGGCATTTGCACTTCTATTGCTAGTGACTTGTTTTATGATTTGACAATAAACTTCATCCCGCAGAGGTGGGTATCTATGGCAGACGGATAAAAGTTCATAAACACAATCAGTGTAAGTTTGACCGCGTTTGAGAGCTTCATCGCCCATGAAACGCATGATACCTAGATTTTTGGGTAGTTTTGGGATTTAAGTATGTGGTGAACGGCGCACCAAAGAGAAAAAAGTTGCAGGAAAGGGTCAAAATTGTAAAAAAATTCACCAATCGGCTCAGCTCGCTGAGTGCTTCAAAATGAGTAACATATCATGGGGTTTTGCCCATGGCCGATTGGCTAACGTGCTCATAGAATTTTGTGCCGGGGCAGTCCGAATCTCTCAGACTTCACGTTTTAACCCTTGCCTGCACCTTTTCGTCATTTTGATGCGCAGTGGATGCTTACATAAAAATGTGTCTTGTGCCATTTTATCAGCTTCATTGCTTTCAAGACGAAGAAGCGAGTGGTTTATAGGTTTATCGGTATATTTAACTTTGCTGGTAATTTCGTCCCAAGTCCATTCTTTTTCTATACAAATTTAGGAGCTACTACACAATAGGGAGGGGGCCACTCACGTGGAAAAATTTTCGAAAAATGTTTTTTGGAAATGACCCCTCTAGGGGTAAAAACATGTGGGAAATTTGAATTTGACATTTTCGGAGCGAAAATTGCATTCTTGCAACCTTTAGCTTCAATACACAGGCCTTTTCCGAATCAGGGAAGCATTTTTTCGCTTCGAAAATATCAAGTTCGAATTTCCCGCATGTTTTTACCTCTAGAGGGGCAATTTTCAGAAAAATTTTGAATTTTTTTCACGTGGGTGGCCCCCTCCCTATTGTATAGTAGCTCCCAAATTGATAAAAGTACACTTGGGAAAATTAACATTTTTGTTGATATTAAACTCCCCCTTTAAAGCTTTATATATTTCTTACTAGTTTTGCCACGAATCGAATCACCGAAACTTTTTGGACGTCTAAAATAATTAATCGCAAATTCTGACATTGTGAGACGCCCGCCACCACTTCGAAGCGTTCTTGCGTAACCTCCATAAATACTTTCGTGCTGATCATCGAAACCACCATAATCGGAATAAGGCTAAAAAAACGTCAAATTTCTCCCTGAGGGTAACAGTTACGTTATGTGATAGAATTTTTATGACATTTGATAACCATGTTCGCACTTTTCTCTTGCAAAAATATATGATTTGATTATAAAATTTTTATTCTATGGCAAGTCGGCTTACAATTACAAAAAGTTGAGAAAAAATCAAGCACAAATTATTTGTAACATTCATAAAAAAGAGCACCATTCTTTAAAAAATTACAGGGTGATCCAAAAAATTGAATTTTTTCCAAAATTCGAATCACACATGGGAGCGGGGTGTCGTGACGACAGGGCAGGGTCGGAGGGTTGTGCCGAGGAGTCAAGGGGGGTCGTGCCGAGAGATCAAGAGGGTTGTGCCGGGGGAGAGGAAAGAGGGTCGTGCCGGGGGGGGGGGGGGGTGATTTTATTATTTTAGTCTGTCGTTATGACAGACCACGCGCCCACGTGCGATTCGAATTTTTGACAAAAATTCGATTTTTTAGTCAAAATTCGATTTTTTTGACCAAAATTCGAATTTTTGGCAAAAATTCAATTTTTGAATTCGAACCCTAACCTATAAACTACAAATCTATCACTTTACCCACTAGGCTATGGGGTCGGGATGGAAAACCATGTTATGGTAATCGATCTATTCGTCTCAACGAGCTGAGTCGAATAGCATGACTCGTTTTTAATTTTCGAATTTCCTCCAATTATAACAAAAAAATTGCCATGTGAAGTGATCGAACCCTCGACCATTTGAGCGTAAAGTGAGGCGCTTGCCACTACACCATGGATAATGTTTTTTCGATAAATGCCATATTAAGCTTTTAAAAAATGGCGTATAAAAAATTTATGCATAAAAATGACAAATAAAAAAATCTGGCCCATGTTGCTCTTATCTTGGCTGTTTGTCAATTGGAGGCGGTGATGGTGATGCCGGTCTTGATGATGGTCTTGGATACCATGGTTGAATCGGCTCAACGGGCTCGAACCCCCATGGTGGCCAATAGAATCTGAAGCAACAGCACGTGATTCTATGATATTGTCGATCTGGTTTTCCACCTCTTCTTCCTCCTCGTGAAGCTGCAAAACCTCCACTTCCACCTCTTTGATATGCAGATGCTTGATAAGCGGATGCTTGATAAGCGGAAGCATGTCCATTTTTACCATTTTTTACACCAGTTTGTGCTTCACGACGACTTCTTTCTTCCAATTCTCGTTGTTCCCGAATAGTTCTTTCTCGCTCCGCACGTTCAGTACGTTCTCTTTCTTCTTCATAAAATCGTTGCTCTGTGCGATAGGCACTAGCTGCGTCAGCGCTTCTCGCATCATAGTAAGGACGTTGTATTTGAGCTCGTTGGTAATAGTCGGACTCTGGATAAGATCGAGGTGAAATTTCAGCAGGTTGTGGTGGAGGAAGCAGCCGGTCTCCACGGCCATATTCTTCATAGCGATCGTAAGGTGGATATTGTGGAGGAGGAGGTGGAGGATAGGCAGTTCGTTCATGATGATAGCGGGACGATTTGTCATAACTTGTCCAGTTAAGATCGTTTTTGTCGGGATCCATATCTCTTCGAGATGGACTAAAAGTAGAGAATTTTAATTTTTTTAGTTAAGTTTATTTTCCTATAACAACGTTCTAGGACCAATTCTCCCCCCTTTCTTTATAGGCAAACTTTGTTATCTTAAAGCAATAGTAGCGATGGTGCAGTGGATACGCTGCAGGCTTAGTATCTTTTTGGCCAGGGTTTGAATCCCACTGCCGTCCAAATTTTTATCTTTTTCTATTTTTTTCCAATTTTTTTGTAAATTTAAAATAAAATTTTGGTGATAAAATTTGGTATAAAAATAAATCAAAACAATTTAAAACAGAATTGGAAAGAAATTGAAAAAAAGGCAAAAAATTTGGACGGCAGTGGGATTCGAACCCTGGCCAAAAAGACCCTTAGCCTGCAATATATCCACTACTCCATCGTCGCTGTTGATTAAAGATAACAAAGTTTGCCGATAAATAAGGAATTTTTAATTCATGGGCGTGCAAAAAACCGAAAAGGTATGGCATGGGTCAAAATTAAAAATAAATGTCGCCAATCGACTCAACCCGCCAAGAGTTTCAAAACGAGTACCATATCATGGGTTTTTCCTATGACCGAGTGGCTAACGTGCTCGACCTTCACTCATAGGGCAGGATTCGAACTCCAACAGAATTTAAGATTCTCCAAATTTCATGAAAATTTTTGCATATCTCTATTTTAGCATCTAAAACACTTTGCAATCATTTTTTAGTTGGTACACACTTGCTGGAGCTATACAGTAAGTCTAGGTCTTGCATTAAATTTAAATCATTATTATACAGCTCCAGCAAGTGTGTAACAACCAAAAAATGAATGCAATGTGTTTTAGATGCCAAAATAGAGATATGCAAAAATTTTCATGAAATTTGGACAACTTTAATTCAAGCCGGGATTCGAACCGCGCCTTTAAAGTACAAATCAGTCACTTTACCCATTCGACCATGGATAAACCCCAAACCCCCATGATATGTTACTCGTTTTGAAGCTCTTGGTGAGCTGAGTCGATTGGCGACATTTATTTTTAATTGTGACCCTTGTCATGCTTGAATTTTTGAAAAAAAACCGAATTTTTGATAAAAAAATCAATTTTGTCCAAAAAATCGAATTTTGTCATTTTTCGAAATACAGGGTGCACAGTTGCACAGACCCCGGTCCANACCCTTGTCATGCTTGAATTTTTGAAAAAAAACCGAATTTTTGATAAAAAAATCAATTTTGTCCAAAAAATCGAATTTTGTCATTTTTCGAAATACAGGGTGCACAGTTGCACAGACCCCGGTCCAAAATTTTTGTTTTTATGACCCACCCCATTCTCCCCGCAGTTTGGCAACCTTTTTTTAGACCTTCTAAAAAAAATCGGTCCCCGGGGACCGATGACCTATTCCCCTTCCACCCCATGATCTACCCCCTCCCCACTTCATGACCCACCCCCTCCCTACCCCCGTGACTCATGACCTACCCCCGGTCGAATTTTACATGGGGGTACCGTGATTGTGCAACTTGACAGGGTGTGCCAAAAAAAGTGGGATTTTTGCGATTTTTGGGACCCCCAGGTCGTATGGATTTTCTTTATAACACAACTTTTTTTCACAAAAAGTGATGTTCTATAAAGTTGTTCCTGAGATCACGACGGACAACTTTGTATCACTTTTTGTGCAAAAATTTCTGTTATAAAGAACATCCATACGGGTCTCAAAAATCGCAAAAAGCCACTTTTTTGGTCCACCCTGTAATTGAAAATAAAATTTTTATAATTAATATGGGAATAATTCTTCAAATTTCCGGTATATTCTGTTATTTTAAGCTATTCTGAGTACCATTCAAAAAAATTTTTTTGAAAAAAATTTGTCTACCCATGGAATATACCAGTTTTTTCGCAGGATAAATCAAATCGACTCACATGGGATTCGAACTCGCGACTCTTAGACTCAAATTTTAGAGCATTACCACTGAGCCAAGTTCACAATAGAAATCGGATTTTTAATTTTGCTTATAATTTAACATGAATTTTTGTAACAACTTTTTTTTAAAAATTTTTTAAGTGTTGCTCAGAATAGCTTAAAATAACAGAATATACAGAAAATTTGAAGGAGTATTCCCGTGTTAAATAAAACAGATAATTTGATAAAATTCAATTTTAACAATTTAAAGAAAGCCAAATATCTTTAAAATATCAATTTTAAACTAAAATGTTGCTTTTTAAAAAGTAATAAAAAAAATTTACCCACCTAACTTTAACAGTCGATCTAGGAATAGTTATAGTTTCATTGAAGAAATCGTCTCCTCTCCGATCGTGCCCACCGAATCGCTGTTCATACTGACGTTTTGGAATAGAAGAGTGAAATGCGTCTCTAAAACCGCCTGCTGGTGGGTCATAGAATGGGTCATCTTCGCGCTGGAATTCTCGCCGGTTGTCCAACGATTTTGAGCGGTGACTTCGATCTAGGGGCACGAATTGTTGCTCATCGTGTTGTTGTTGTTGACGAGATTGGGAGCGGGATCGAGGCCTATAGTAGTCGTCCATGGAGAAAATATAATAAAATCAAAATGTCGCAAAAAATTATTAGTCGAATAAGATAAATTACATGCCTTAAAAGTTGTTTAAGAAAAATACACAAAGAATATAAACAAATTGAAATCATGTAATAGAATTATGAAACTTCTCTTATAGTCCTAGTTTTATCTTCTTCAAAATTAGTAAAGTTTTTTTGTGAGATGGGCGTGTAGGCGAGGAAGGTGAGCAAGCTCTCTCGTGTTTCTCAACCCCGTAAAAGGGTGATTTTGGGCCAGTCCATGCCTCACAAGGGGCATACACGAAGTGACGCTTGAATTTGAAATTTTTTATATATTCTGAGAGAGCATTCCTGATAACCCTTTAGAAATAACAAAATTAGCTGCTATAGCTCTAATCCTGAGGAGATAAAAAAAGAAAAAAGCAAAAACTTTTGGACAATAAGGAGAATCGAACCCTAGATCATTAGGTCATTGGCCTGCAATCAATCGAATGGGCCAACCTGATTTTGATTGAAAGGATCATTGCTTTCTTCTGTCTGAGGCACGGACTGGCTCTCTATGCTATGGAGGGGGGGGGGATCACTTGCGAGAATTCCCAAACCTTGCTTTTTTGACCCTGATTCAGGGAAATGGTGGGTGTTTTAAAACAAAGACTTTTTTTGGGCATACATCTCGTACGGGTAACTTTCAAAAAATCCTTCAGAATAAAATTTCCATGTCGAAAAACACCGGAATAAAAATTTTTTGTTGAACAATTCGAGTTTTTACACAAATCGATCAATGGGCAAAAAATTGAATTTTCAAATTTTTTCCAAATCATCTGAATTATTGTACTTAGGGGTTCTCGATATAGGGAACTTGAATCAAGGAAGGAATTTTTTATTTTGGCCACTGGAAGTTACCCTTACGATAAGGGCGTGGCTAGGTTTGGATTTCGGGGAGAGGGTTCCACTTTTTGAAAAAACGATTTTTTAAGATGAAAAACGTAAAAATAGCCAAAAGTACAAGGTGATTAAAAAATAGCACGTTTTGTAATTTTTTACATTAATTGTGATCCGGAAATTTTTCTCTAAAAATGACCATCTCCGATTTTTTCCGTTTTATAGATAAGGCCGGAATTGGTGAGTAAACAAAAAAATGAATGATTTTTGAGCTAAAACTTGACTCTTTATAAAGTTAAAAAATCATGAAAACTAACAAAAACCTAATTTTTAAAATTTTCTACTACTCTCCACTTTACATTAAACAAAAGTTTCTTGAAGTGGGTTGCTTTTTGGAGTCGCATAGTGAAGTTACAATTGTTATAGAGGGAAATAATGGAAGTAGACCGAATATACACTTACGAGTTGGTTAGAAACCTTCGACGTTTCGAAGATTTACGTCTTTTTCAAGAATATCTTGGAGCTACTGAGCTTAGGGAGACCCCACTTAATGGAGACGTGTCGATTGCGTCAAAATTATTTACGTCAATTTTTGATTTCGTCAAAGGTCAACTGAGTCATCCGACATTAGCATCAATTTTTGATTGCGTCAATTTCCAATTGCGTTAACAGACATTTGCGTCAATAGACATTTGCGTCAATTTTTGATTGCGTCAAAATTGACACAAATGTCTGTTGACGCAATCAAAAATTGACGCAAACAAAAATTGACGCAATCGAAAATTGACGCAAACAAAAATTGACGCAATCGAAAATTGACGCAAATGTCGGATGACACAAATGTCTGTTGACGCAATCAAAAATTGACGCAAATGTTAGATGACATAAATGTCATTTGACGCAATCTAAAATTGACGCAAACAAAAATTGACGCAAATTTTGGATGACGCAATTGACCTTTGACGCAATCGAAAATTGATGCAAACAAAAATTGAAGCAAATGTCGGATGACGCAAATAATTTTGACGCAATCGACATCTCCACTTAACGTGACCCTCAAGGCCGAAGTAAAAAGCGCCGAAATTTTTACCGAAACACAACCCCTAGGGATAAAAATTGACACTGAACATGCTGGTGCCATTATTTTCAAACCAAAATCTTCGAAAACCTATGAATTTTTTTAACGGTTTGAGGTAGGTTGTATAAAATAATTGAGTTAAATTATATAAAAATTATTATTGAAAAAGTGCAAAAATTCATGTTTTTGAAGATTTTAGTTTGAAAATAATGGCACCAACGTGTTCCACATCAATTTTTACCCCTAGGGGGTGTGTTTCTATAAAAAATTCGGCGCTTTTTACTTCAGCCTTGGGGATCACATTAAGTGCCACCCCCAAGTTCAATAGCTCCAATATCTTATATCGGTTCTCAAAGAACCGATATAAGATATTCTTGAAAAAAATGTAAATCTTCGAAACGTCGAATCAAGTTTCTAACCAACTACTACTCGCAAATGTATATTCGGTCTACCTCCATTATTTCCCTCTATAACAGTCGTAATAAACAAAAGTGAACTAGCGAACCGTTATACAATCCACTTCAACTATAAAAATAATTGCACATATCA
>OZJO01020880.1:0-12867 GCA_900406225.1 Acrobeloides nanus
CTAAGGCCTAAGCCTAAGGCCTAAGCCTAAGGCCTAAGCCTAAGGCCTAAGCCTAAGGCCTAAGCCTAAGGCCTAAGGCCTAAGGCCTAAGCCTAAGCCTAAGGCCTAAGCCATCTCGGTCAAAGGCGTGGGCAATTTTGCGATTTTCAATTTTTTTTCGCTTCAATACACAAACCTATTCCCTGAATCAGGGTCAGGGAAGCGTTTTCAAGGTTAGACAATGCGCGCAAACGATTCCTCGCAAAAAACCCCTATAAGATTATTTTGGCGAAAATAAAAAATTTTGAAAATCGCGAAAAAATCAAAATTGCCCTGAGGTACCATGTACTTCGTCTAGCTCTACAATCTGAGGCAACGCTATCCCACCAATGTGAATAATCTTTTCTGTCAACGGTTTTACATGATCCAACAAAGCTGGCGTATTTACAAAGATATAATGAGTATCACGTAATATTGAATTGATCTGAGGGAAACTACCTCCAAAGGCATCCAATAAAAACCTTTCCTAAAAGTGATATTTACGTGCGAAAAAGGACCAGTCGACTCGAAAAAACAGTATGAAAAAAATTATGTATTATGAAAATTGATGAAAAATTAAGTATTTTTCGTTTTTACGGTAAATTCTGAATCGTTGTAGTTTTGGAGAAAATTGCGTGTGAAGTTTCATCTGTGTATTACAACGAAAACATGAACGCAGTAAAAATTTGTCCTTGAGTCAATCAAAGTTGTGTGTATTGACGCGAAAATTTTTTTTTAATTTTTGTTTTTCATCGACTTACGAAATTGAAAAATTTGCAAAATTTGTAGAAATTGCAAAATTTGTCAAAAATTGAAAAATTCATCAAAAAATTTGAATTTTCGTGTCAATATATAACTTGTACTGATTCATGGACGAATTTTCGGCATAGACAAGAACAGGATGGAACGATCGTTCAAACAACACATGAACGGGATGACCAAGAACGGGACGATAATTGTACTCATAGGAAATAGGGGGTGGGAGCCTCTCTCCCCGCATGAGGCCCGAAAAATGAAAACGTACCGCATGCCGCAAGGAAAAAATGAAAAACGTACCGCATGTGGCAAGTTAAAAAAAATTTGTGACGTGAAGCGCGTCGACCAAAAAAAAGTCGTCAAACGTACCGCAACCGCTCTGAACGACCATCCCCTTATACACCTATGATTGTACTTGTAATTCCTTTCACCGTCCCTTGCTTCGTTCCTTTTCTTGTCTATGCCGAATTTTCACTGTGTTTATGTTTTCGTTGTAATACACAGATTTTTTAAAATTTGCCAACTTCAAACGCAATTATCTCAAAAACTACAACGATTCAGAAGATGTTGTAAAAACAACAAATGCTCCATTGGGGTCATCCAGATATTACATAATAAAAATTTTCGGTTTTTTGACCCTCCCCCTGTAATCAACCGTAATCATTTGGCTACCCCTTCCCCCCCCCTACTTGATTACGTAATATCTGGATGACCCATTTTTCATCAACTTTCCGAATATATAACTTTTCATAGTGTTTTGTTCCGACTGGAATGTGCTTCAGGAGTATAAAAAGAAAAAATTCCGAGAAAGATTTTCTCTTTATCAACTTGTACACTTTGGGCTTACATTGTTTTTAACTAACTGCCTAAAAAAGTAATACAATTCCATCACATGAGCATTCCAATTTCGTAATCGATCCAAAAATCCCATATATGGTGAATTTTCTGGGGCCGAAAACGTAACTATACTTTTATGAAGTCGAAAATAGACAAGCAAAACCTACAGGGAACGTAAGATCGTGGCAATGGCAATGCCATGATGTCAGAAATTCCTTCAGGTATAGGTAATGCCGAACTCAATAACTTGATTCGAATGCTAGCCGCTTCAAAAATACCAAAAATACAGGCATCCAGGCCCTCGGAAATCCCAACATCATATTTTTCTGTTGCTAACTGTTGTATGAATTGGACATCATTGGCCATTTCTAGAAAAATTCTCCTAAGACTAAGCTTAAAACAATGCGTCACTTCGTACATGTCCCTTGTAAGTGACACAATTTCCATACCTATACAAAATTGGCCTGTAAAGTTGAGCATTTTATTCAAGACTTTTGGATCCATTTGATTGCTATCGAATGGTGCCGTAACCCAATGAATTTCGTGATAGAGTGTTGGGGTAATAGTTGAATAGCGAAGCACTCGCTGAACCTTTTTCGTACCATTTGTGTAGTCAACTTGATTCCACATAGGGATAAGAATATGCTTTAAACATGGAGGTTAAAATTATAAATTTATAGATATCGCTACCATAGGTCGGCAAGGGGGAGTCTCCCCCTGACCCACTCGCTCATAGACCCAAAATTTAGGGGGGACCACCTCATGGACCCCGCCAAACATATAAGGTAGTCCATAAAAATTGGGTGTCAGAAGACTACCTCAAGCTAAAAAAGGTCTTTTTTTTATTAAAATCTTAGCCGAATTTAATGAGTTGGTGGGGGATCACCTCATTGGGGTCCCCTCCCCCCATCTTGCCGACCTATGATCGCTACTCACAACGTCATGCCCCGCTTCAACAAGTGTGTCGGCTAGCTTCCCTTGAAATTGTAAGTGGCTGTAACCAACGTTTGGGGAGTTAATAAGAATTTTCAGTTTCCTACGCGCATCCAATATGTTAATTGATATCATACAAAGGAAAATTATATTGATTTTCATCCTTCTAAAAAATTTTTCTAACAATGATCCGGGTAATTTGATGCAGAGAATCGATTGCGCGCACTCCTGAAGTGTGAAAACGCTTCCTTGACCCTGATTCAGGGTAGCGTGTTGAAACGAAAATGAAAAAAAATCGGATTTCGACCGGATATCCTAGGGTTTTCTATGCGAGAAATCGATTGCGCATGTTTTCGAAACGTGAAAATGCTTGACCCTGATTCATGGAAGGAGTGGGTGTAAGGATCAGTGAAGCTGTATGTTTATCAAAAATCACAATTTACTTCTTTTTCGGACCAGGGAAGCATTTTCTCGTTTCGAAAACACGCGCAATCGATTACTCGCATAGAAAAACCGTAGGACATCCGATCAAAATTCAAATTTTTTTCATTTTCGTTTCAATACGCTACCCTGAATCAGGGTCAAGGAAGCGTTTTTATGCTTCGGGATTGCGCGCAATAGATTCCCCGCATCAAATTACCCCTATATGGGTCAACAAATTTTCGGGCCCAGAATTCATGAAAAAATCACGCAAATTCCACTTTTTTGCGGCACCCAAAAATGACCCTATTAGGGGATGGTTCAGTGGTACAGTCTTGTCTCAGGCACCCTCAAGGCTGGTTCAAATCCCGCTTGAGGTCAAAAGATTTTGCCTAGTAGTAACATCCTCTTATGATAGCCAGAACTGTTGCGAGTTCTTTCAACCCAGCTTATAGGGGCACAAAGTCCGAATAGCCGTTTCGATATTACAAATCGCCCAAATCCCGGTTTTTTTATACACCTTGAAAAATTCCTACCAACTAATACTTTTCTAGAAGGCGAAAAAAAGTATGTTAAAACAATTGGTAAATATTGCTATTCATATTCAAAATAAATATCATCGCAATGACTACATTTGCAGGTCCAATATTTACCTAAGTGTATATGCTGATAACGGCTAGTACCGATCTGATCTGTGAAGTGTACAAAGGTCGTTGTTTGTGGCCGGAGGTAATCTTTGAATGAAACTTTGACCATGCTATGGTTTTTCTAGGTGGGGAAACGATTGCGCGCATTTCCGAGGCATGAAAATGCTCGTCTGACCCTGATTCAGGGAAAATGACCAGTTTGAACCATTTTAAAGAACCAGTCCAGTAAGTTACAATCATATGAAAAATGATATATTCGGAAAGATCATAAAAAAAGGAGCATTTTTTGTTTTTACGGCATGTTCTGAATCGTTGTAGTTTTCGAGAGAATTGCGTATGAAATTTTGAATTGGTTACAAGCTCTTCGTTGTANTAAACATTGTAGCTAAATGAGACAAACAAAATGACACCAAAATTATCCAATTTGAACATTGTTTTGGGTTATTGAAATGAAAACATGAATCAGGGTTTTCGTTTCAATAACCCAAAACAATGTTCAAATTGGATAATTTTGGTGCCATTTTATTCGTCTCGACGAGTTATAAAAAATTGCTACAATGTTCATTATGAAAATTTAAAAAATCGATGCAAAAATCGATTTTTCCGCAAAAAGTTTGTGTATTACAACGAAGAGCTTGTACAAATTCAAGATTTCAAACACAATTTTCTCGAAAACTACAACGATTCAGAACATGCCGTAAAAACAAAAAATGCTCCATTTTTCATGATCTTTCCGAATATATCATTTTTTCATATGGTTGTAACTTACTAGACTGGTTCTTTAATAGGATGTTTTCGACTGATTTTAAAAGAGAGAAAATTTCGACTTTTTGACTATGATAAGTGTCTCCCAACAAGCTATAAATTTATATATTTTTTGGCAACAATGTTTGGAGCATATGATATACATATTTACATGCTTTCAGGGTTGCCATTTTCGTTTTTTCACAGAAATTGGCTTTTTTTCAAAGCCGAAAACAAGCAATTTTCTCGATTTTTTGGGAAAAATTCATAAAAAATAATTATTTGTTGACCAAAAATTTGTCAAAAATCGAAAAATTTTAACCAAAAATACTTATGTTTGACTAAAAATTGTATTTTAGGATATTTTTTACCCAAAAATTCATTATTTTAGCTAATTTTTAACCATATTTTAGCATTCGCTTTTTTGCTTTTTTTCTGGGGCCTAATTGCTTTTTCAAAACTTTTAGATGGCAATTCCGCCTGCTTCCTTTCAAACACATTACGTAATGGACAAATATCAAATGGGACTTTGACTCGATCGAACCCACTTCTTAGGTTACCATTTTTGGAGCATAATTCCAAAAATATCCCATTTTCAAATTACACATTTTATTATTCTCTTGTCACAAAAAGGCCAAGGCACAAAAGAACACCCATTGATGCAAGGCCTTGGTGTGTTCCGAAACTTCCGCTCATTTTAAGACGGAGTATTAAAATTTCATATTTTTTGAGTCAGCAAAGCTCAAGTGACGTATTAAAGATGGCAAAATAGGAAGGGATCAAACTAGGAAATTTTGACATTCTTTCATTTCATGTTATAAAGGACCAGTTCGGTCGGAAAAAGTTCCCATTTTTTGTTGTTATCCGGAAAGTTCATGAAAAAATGGAGCATTTTTTGTTTTTACGGTAAATTCTGAATCGTTGTCGTTTTCGAGATAATTGCGCATGTGAAGTTGACGAAATTTGAAATTTTGTGTATTACAACGAAAACATGTACCTGGATGTCTCTAAGATAATTTATAACTTGCCAAATATGAGAAAGCGCTCAGATTCAAGCTCAAGTGACTGGTCAACTGATTCAAGTGATTAATTCAATTTTCATGACATTTTTGAGAGCCTATTTTCCTCAAAATTCGAGAAAATTGAAGAAATTTGAAAACTTCGAAAAAAATTGAAAAAATTTGTACAGTAAACGTTCGATAATCGGGCATCCCTTTAATCGGCCCCCCTCAAAAATTCGATAATCGGGCCCCCCCCCTTCCTCTGGGTGGCCCGATTATCGAACATTTACTATATATGTATTTAGCCAATAAATACCTGAATGTTTCTACGATAATTTTTAACCTGAATCAAAAGTTGTTTATTGATGCAATTATTCAAAATTATCTTATTAATCGCTTCAATAAACAACTTTTAGTTGATGCAAGTTAAAAATTTCCGTAGAAACATTTAGGTACATGTTTTCGTTGTAATACACAAAATTTGTATCATACTCGAATCACTTATAAGCATTTTTTCTGGGCTTGTTTCATTCAAATAACTCTTCAACATGGATATGATTTCATTATTTCTTTGCCGTCGAAGTGTATTTGGTATTATCTTAAAAATTCAAGTTTGTGTTTTCGTTGTAATACACAAAATGAGTATCATACTTTGAATCTTTCATAAGCATGTTTTCTTGGCTTATTTCATTCAAATAACTCTTATACATGGATATGATTTTATTATTCCTTTGTCGTCGAAGTGTGTTCGGTATTATCATAAACATTCAAGTTTGTGTTTTCGTTGTAATACACAAAATTTCAAGAGGAGCAATTTTCACACACAAAAAATGACACCCGAAGAGCAACTTCACACACAAAAAGTTTTTGTATTACAACGAAAACATGAACACTTTCAAACACAATTATCTCGAAAACGACAACGATTCAGAGCATACCGTAAAAACAAAAAATGCTCCATTTTTTATGACCTTTCCGACAAATAACAAAAATAGAAATTTTTCCGCTCGGATTGGTAGGACTATAATTATGCATAGACCTTGTTTCTATGAATTTTGAATGATCATTGTGTTGTCATCATCTTGATTACAGCATAGAGCACGCTATATGTTGCATCTGTTTTGGTCCTAACAAATGATCATGCTAATTATTTTTTTACAAGTGTAGCTTCACACATGCCTACGTATGAATTTTTGCTATGTTAATGCCAGTTGTCTGGGCGACATGATTCCTCAATCTTTCACCCCCAGTAGCGTGACAAATTGTCAAACGAATCCTAGAGCCTTTCGGGAATAGCATTTTTTTCAAAAATGCTAACCAAAAACCACGAGAAGCATAACACCCGAGGAGCAATTTCATCTTTTTTGATTCCCTCGGCGACCTCACTTCCGGGATTTGTTCTCCTTGAGACTTGTTTATAGGATTTTTTCTGATGGGCAATCATAAAACAATTTGTGTGCTATATGCCGAATATGGCAATTGTTTAGCGAAGAGCTTTTTGGAGCACTTACTTACCAAGAAACCAAAAGGTCTGCCACAAAAATTGAACATGAGGGCCCAACGTTGCTTAACTTGCCAGATCGGACGGGGCGCTTTGGACTACTTGACCATCGCCCCCCGACTTGTTTCCCATTGGCGGTGGAAACGAACTTTACTTCGGACCTTGAGTTTACTCAAAAAACTACTTTTTTATATATCAAAAGTTTGTTTTTCCTTACAAAATGAGTATCAGTGATGCAGTGGATGTGTTCCCGTCTTTGCAGTTAAACGGCACGGGTTCGACTCCCTGCTGCGTCGATTTGTTTTCTCATGATAATTTTATTTTCAATTCTCTTGTTAGCACTTACCGAGTTCAACTTGATGTCGTTCCCTTCTGCATGAGTTGGCTTGAGATGAATTATTTTATAGGTCTATATAAGGCTTAAGTGTTTTATTATATTGTAGAAGGAAAGAGAACACTTGTTTATTCAAGCATGAAATTGTTGGCCTATTTTTTTGATCGTTTAGAAGAACAAAGTTCGTCATTTGCTGTACTTATTTTTTCCTAAATGCATTTTTACGCTCATTTGTGAGTTGAATTTCCCTTTTCTTATACCATTTTTTCTGAACTTTCCTTGAGACTAACAAAAAAAAGCAAAATAAAGTGCATTCTTTTTTAGAACTTTAAGGGACCAGAGATGACCAGAAAAAATTGCCCATTTTTTGTTGATATTCGGGAAGTTTATGAAAAATGGAGCATTTTTTATTTTTACGACAACCTCTAAATCGCTGTCGTTTTCGAAATAATCGCGTGTTAAGTTGGCGGAATTTGAAATCTGTGTATTACAACGAAAACATGAACGAGTGAAAATTCGCCCCTGAATCAATAAAAGTTGTGTATTGACGCGAAAACTTAATTTTTTGCGTTTGAAATTTTGAATTTGTGTTCATGTTTTCGTTGTAATACACAAACTTTTCTGAATTTTTAATCGATTTTTTAAATTTTCATAAAATGAACATTGTAGCAATTTTTTATAGCTCAATAAGACGAATAAAATGACACCAAAATTATCCAATTTGAAATCTTTTTGGGTTATTGAAACGAAAACCCTGATTCATGTTTTCGTTTCAATAACCCAAAACAATGTTCAAATTGGATAATTTTGGTGCCATTTTATTCGTCTCGACGAGCTATAAAAAAACGCCGTATTTATTTTTTAAATGTTCAAGGATTTTGAATTATTTTCTTCTCAATATACAGAATTTATTGATTCAGGGAAAAACTATCAGGTACACGTTTTCGTTGTAATACACAAAATTTCAAAAGTCGTCAACTTCACATGAAATTATCTCAAAAACTACAACGATTCAGAACGTGCCGTAAAAACAAAAAATGCTCCATTTTTTATGAACTTTTCGAATATCAACAACAAATGGCAACTTTTTCCATGTTCTTTAAGATTGAAGAAATCTTTAAATTTAAACGTTTTTGTGTATTGAAGCGAAGGGATTGATCATCAATACAATTTAAGAAAGTTCATATTGGGGCGATCAACTTTTGCGTTAGAAGTAAATTCTAATTCGTTAACCCTGAAGAGATAAATGAGAAACAAAATTCATCAAAAATTTAATGTTTGTGTATTGAAACGAAATGCCTGATCATCAATATGATCTGTGTATTGAAACAATTTATCAAATAGATTTCTATTTATTTTTTTGCCTATCGATTGTACTCACGAAGAGCTATTCAATGAGTGGTTGATGTCCATATTTTGTAAAAAATTTATTTTTTTGACCCTATTTTTTTCCCAACATAAGAGATATGGATATCGACCACTCGTTAGATAGCTCTTCGTGAGTACAATCGATTGGCAACAAAAAAGAAATAGAAATCTATTGAATTTTTCGTTTCAATACACAGATCATATTGACGATCAATTCCTTCGCTTTAATACACAAACATTTTAAAATTTTTATTACAATTTTTTTCTCATTTATCTCTTCAGGGTTAACGAATTCGAATTTACTTCCAACGCAAAAGTTGATTGCTCCAACTTGAACTTTCTTTAAAATTTTTTGCTCAAAACTGGACTTGCCCTTTAATAGTTCAGTTATGTTTTATTCACGAACAGCCATAGATTTTGACACGAAATCTCTCCAAACACGTAATTTGTTCATAATCCTCCTTTGTGAAAAATGCTTAAAATTCAAAAAAAATTTTCCAAAATTTCATTTGCTTAATGGATTTTTGACTTACTTCAAAAAAATACAGGGTTTATCGAAAAAAACTGGAATTTGGGTGATTTTTTTATGTTTTTTGTCATGAAATTTTTAAAATGACCCATATAGCGGTAATTTTATGCAGGGAATCGTTTGCAATTAATCCCGGAGCATGAAAACGCTTCATTGACCCTGATTCAGGGAATGGAGTTGGTGTATTGACGCGAAAATCGAACAAATTTCTATTCTCGCCCTGAAAGCAACCATCTGGGGGTAATTTTATGCGAGAAATCGATTGCACTCATTCTCGAAGCTTGAAAATGCTTCCCAGATCCTGATTCAAGCATTTTTTGTTTTTACGACATGCTCTGAATCGTTGTAGTTTTTGAGATAATTGTGTTTGAAATTTGAATTTCCGTTTATGTTTTCGTTGTAATACACAAACTTTTTTGATTTTTTTTGCGGAAAATTTTCGGTTTTTTTCGATACACCCTGTAATGTCTTATTAAAGATCTCTTTTTCATATTTCATCATGTGGAACTTGACCAAACATCCTCAAAAAGAGAGTCATTAAATGATTGCGTAGGGCAATCCAAATTTCTTCTTCTTCCGCAATCCAAGTTTCTCCTTCTTCCTTATCAAGCATAACTCACACTCAACAATGATCCGGATGTGTTTGGGCTATGTGACGAAAAAAGATTCACGCATGTTGAGATGCTTATTCTTATAATAGATGCTGGTTTTTCCATAATTAATTGTAAGGATAGCGAAGTGCAATGATGCCAGGATTGTGTGCTAACGGTATCGGGTTCGAATCTAGCTAGTGTCGTTTATTTTTTGCCTTTTATAAAAAATTTTGCGTTTCTTCAAAAATTTGGTTGTTTTATTATTATTATAAATTTTTACATTTGAAAATTAAAAAAAATTTTTTTAATGTAAAAATTTAGCAAATAATAATTTTTTTAAGTCTACAAAAAAATTTTTGAAGAAACGCAAAATTTTTTATAGAAGGCAAAAAATGAACGACGCCAGCTGGATTCGAACCCAAGACCTTTAGCACACAATCCTGACATCATTGCACTTCGCTATTCTTACAGTTAATCATAAGGAACAGATTTCAATGATAGATTTTTTCATACGATTTTTTCTCAAAAATTATAAGATTATAATTTTTCGAATGGTTTTTCTTAAATAATGGAATTTTTTTAAATTTTATGAAAAAAATTTTTAAATTGGAGACAATTTAAAATTTACACTCCCCTAGGATTCCTTGTCAGTCCTCATATAATATCTTCATCACGGGTTTTTTTCCACTAAAAAAAATGTAATTGGATGAAAAAAACGAATGTAATTTTCATTACTGAGCCAATTGTGAAAGGGTAGGGAAAAAATTAGTTGTATATTGCTTCCTCGTTTTTTGATTACATTTTTATGAGCGGAATTTTTTATTATTCATTTGTCACATGAATTTGTCACATGAATTCAACATAATTATTATACTTCCTACTGTGCGCATGCCGATTAAACATCACGGCCCAATTTTCGAAGCAAGTGTAAAAAATTTATTCAATTGTCAGAAATCGTCTTTCTGCATGCGTTAAATAGGAAGAGCTTAGCCAAATGCTTCCTTCTTAAGCACGATCGTCTATTCCTATGAGGATGTCCTATTTGGAGGCTATTTTGAAACTTGTTTTTTAAAAAATCTATAAAAAATAGGAAGAGCTTAACCATGTTGCTATATCATTGAAATCTACTCTTTATGATTAACTGTAAGAATAGCGAAGTGCAATGATGCCAGGATTGTATGCTAATGGTCTCGGGTTCGAATCCAGCTGACGTTGTTTATTTTTTGCCTTTTATAAAAAATTTTGCGTTTTTCAAAAATTTTTTTAGATTTAAAAAAATAGGAAGAGCTTAGCCAAATGCTTCCTTCTTAAGCTCGGTCGTTTATTGAGGATGTCTTATTTGGAGGCTATTTTTGAACTTGTTTTTAGTGTTTTTTAGAAAATCTATAAAAAATAGAAAGAGCTTAGCCATGTTACTATATCATTGAAATTTGCTTCTCATGATTAAATATAAGGATAGCGAAGTGCAATGATGCCAGGACTGTGTGCTAACGGGTTCGAATCCAGCTGGCTTCGTTTATTTTTTGCCTTTTATAAAAAAATTTTGCGTTTCTTCAAAAAAATTTTTAGATTTTTAAAAAATAAATTTAAAAAATAGGAAGAGCTTAGCCAAATGTTTCCTTCTTTAAGCTCAATCGTTTATTCCGATGCTCAAGGCTTCTTAAACCAAACTTAGACACTACAGACCCAATGTTGCTTAACTTGCAAGATCGGACGGTCCGGCAGTGTACCGAGGGAACTATGTTTTCTCATAATGATTTTATGTAACAACTTTTAACTTTGTTATAGAAGAATATCATTTTTATAGACCTTACATATGTTTGATTGCAAAAAATTTCTGTAGATATTTTACGGATGAGTAAAAAGAATGTTAGGCTAAAAATATGCTCGTGCCACGCATTTTGTTTCTATTTTTATACTATTGAAAGTTTATTTTTCGCGAAAATCTGCTTAGCAAATTTTATGCTCGAATGATTTTTTGTCCTTTTGTGGTTTGGATGTAAAGTAAATTATAGAAAGTTCAAAACATGTTTCGTTCTAGGCACGCAAGTATAAGTGCCTGGTTGGTTCTTTTATCTTTGATTTTATGAATGATGCTCTTGATTTGCATTAAAATATACGCAGTTCCTTTTTCCACTTCAACTAAACAAAATTTGAAGTAAGCTGCTTGATTAAACACGCAGTGGACTATTATTTGTTTGCACATTTGGCGAAAACTTTTATCAAAATTATTAAAGATCTTAGCTCATTGTTAGGTTTGATCAGTTTGAAACTACTACATAATAGGGGGTTGCGACTTTTCGCTTCAATCACAGGCATTCCCTGAATCAGGGAAGCGTTTTTTCGCTTCAAAAATTTCAAATTCGGATTCCCTGCATGTTTTTGCCCTCAGAAAAACTTTTTTGAAAATTTTTTCACGTGGGTGGCTCCCTTATTGTGTGGTAGCTCCATAAGTTTCTAAATGTAATTAAGCAATGAGAAAACTGACTTCATTTTAACGTTTGCTGTTTTTTGTACTCGGGGGAATTTCCAACTATGGAAATATTATTTGTTGAACAAAATTTTTTGAAAATTAAAAAATTAGAGTGTTACTCCATAAAAATTGAAAAATATGCGACTTTCAAAAATGCTAGGCGTAAATTACTACTATCATAATGTTATTACTATAGGATTGAGAAAATAGAGACCGGACAGTCTATATGAAACGTTGCTGTCATTGGCGCGCTCCCCATTTAGGCTTAGGCGTACCAGGCGTTTCTTTTTTTCTTCTTCTACTGCTTCGTCTTTTGCTGCTGCTTCTTCTGCTGCTTCTTTTCTTCTGTTACGTCTTCTTTTGCTTCTTCTTCTGTTGCTGCTGTGTCTTCTTCTGCTGTTGCTTCTTCTGCTGCTTTTTCTTCTGCCGTTTCTGCTTCTGCTGCTGTGTCTTCTTCTGCTCCTTCTGCTGCTTCTTCTGCTACTTCTTCTGCTGTTACTTCTTCTTCTGCTGCGTCTTTTTCTGCTACTGCTTCTTATGCTAATGCTTCTTTTGTTCTTCTTCTTCCACTTCTGCTTCTTCTCGTAGGTTAAATTAAAATTTTTAATCTAACATTCTTAATTTGGAAATCCAAGTCACTTAGACTATCAACAATTTAAAAGCATAGCCAAAACAACTCAAAGGCTTGTCTACTCCACAGGGATTTGAGAAAA
>OZJO01020886.1:0-43937 GCA_900406225.1 Acrobeloides nanus
TTTTTTGCACAAAAAAGTTGTGCAAAAACTTAAGCTCCAAGCGGGATTCGAACCCGCGACCCTTTTGTTTTTCGACAACTTTTTTCGACAGCTTTTTTGACAACTTTTTTGACAACTTTTTCGACAACTTTTCGACAACTTTTTGACAACTTTTCGACAACATTTTGACAACTTTTCGACAACTTTTTTGACATGCTTGAACGCAGCCTTACTAGCATATTTGAGCATTTTTAAAGAGGTTTTGTTGGTGGCACAGATTTTTTTCCCTTTTTTATAGTTTTGAAACACATGTGACCATTTTCACGGGGTTTGGACCATCAACCAAAAAAGAAATTTGGGGGATCGAGAATCGGCTCGGGACGAAACATAAAACAAAGTGGGGGTGTTATAAATAATTTTTAGGACAAAACGGAGATTCGCGTCGGAACAAACTTTTTGGCTGGAGCCATTTCCTAAGAACTTTTGACCGAGCTGGGGAGCAGGATTTTTGAAACAAAAAATTCAATTTTCACAGAAAATTCAATTTTTACTTTAAAAAATGCGAATTTTTCACACAAAATCAATTTTTCATAGAAAATTCAAATTTAAAAAACCTAATTTTTTGACCCCTTTTTCTATTACATGATCCCATACACCTAACATAAAAGTTATAGCCCACGCTCTCAGCTTTCAAATGACACCAAGATCATCGAAAAAATGAAACCAAGATCATATTCCCGAAAAACAGATTTTCCCGTAACATATATACCAAATTTTCCCGCCGGCATCCCTGCGTGGTCGCGGTCATTAAACGGAGGTTTGACTGTACTAATTTGTATTTTTTTAGTTATTCTCTATTATGCATTGTTCAGATAAAGAATTAGCTAGTACTAGTTCGAATCACATATCAACCGATGGCCTCAAATCTTCTATATTGAATGTTTTCCGAAAAATATTTCTCAACGATGGATCATCGAATGTCGTGGACGGAAACGGTGATCTCTCTCGATCTCCAACATTTCTGCGCCATTCGTCTATGTCGGCCTGCAATGCTGCGGACAAAAGAAAGAAGCCAAAAGTTCCATTCGCCGCTCAATTCCCACCAATAGAATGGCTACCATCAAACGTGGACTTATCAAAGGATTCTAGCCGAGAAGTTCCCAAGTCAATTTCCATGGACTTTATTGATCATAGTGTGCGTATAATGAAGTCATGATGTCACGTAATTGTTCGCTTTCTTATTTGTGTGTATTGGATTTTTTTATTGCCATGAGCACAACCTTATCACTTATTTGTTATTTACAAAATTCGATTTTATTAACAATTTATTTTTGAGCAAAAATTGAATTTTTAACAAAAATTTAAAAACTGAATTTTTTTAAATTTTTGTGAAAATCGAATTTTTGGCAAAAATTCGATTTTCACAAAAAGTAGAATTTAAACATTTTTGGGGTCAATTTTTCTATAAAGATAAAGTCTTAAAAAACACGTTTTTGGCCATTTTAAGGGGTTTTTATGGGTCAAAAAAATTTTTGGACGTCGGATTCGTGTTTTTCAGCTATTTTTACCCCTAAAAATGACATTGTAGAAAAAAATTTTTTTCGAAAAATTGACTCCAAAAAATTTCAAAATTCTACTTTTTTTTGGGACACCCTGTAATTTTTTGAATTTTTATGAAAAATTGAATATTTGTCAAAAATTCGATTTTGAGTCAATTGTTGAGTCATAGACTTTATTGATCACACAGTGTGTGTATAATGAAATCATGATGTCACTTAGTTATTCGCTTCTTTATTAGTGTATATTTTCTTATTACCATGGACACAATTTTATAACTTATTTTTCTATTACGATTTTTTCTGTCTAATAAATTCATGGTGAATAAGCCCAATTGATCACAAGTGTAACAGTTTTTCCTGCGTATCATTCCTAGTTTGATGAATTCACTGTCCATTTTTCTCATACTTTCATCTTTTCCTTGTCTATGTATGCATCAATGTATGAGTGTATTTTCTTTTTTCGACGAAAAAGAGACCAAAGGCGCGCAATTTTCCCATTTCTCGCCATAGCGATGCATCAAAATGATAACAAAAAAAACGCCCGAACATTTTGGCTTACCCGGTCCTCTACTAGTTGGTTGGTCGTTAGTTTTTAGTGCTAGATTTGAATTTTTCCCTGTTAAATGTTTAAGCCAAATTTGTCTGAGTGTGTTTCGAATGGTGAAGTGATTACAGCGCCCCCATTACTAGACTTTGGTCTTATCTATAATGAGAATGATCAGGGTCAGGCAAAGAGGTTGCTTTATGGTTAGTATTTTTTGTCTTTTTTATTGTACGTATATTTTTGTTGTTACAGGGGGAGGCAAAAGTTCTGGCACTATAAATTTCGCCACGAATCTCGCCACGTAACTTGTTGTGGCGAACATGAAACTTGTCGTGGCGAACATGAAAAATTGTCGTGGTGAACATGAAAACTTGTGACGAACATGAAACTTTTCGTGGCGAACATGAAAAGTTGTCATGGTGAACATGAAACGTGGCGAAAGTTATAGTGCTAAAGTTCTGAACCAGGCGAACAAAAGTCCTGATCCAGGAAGCAAAAGTCTTGGCACTTCAAAAACGTGTTTCTTCAACAATTCTGGACGAGAAAACACCTTTTCAGCGTTTTTGACAATATCAGGACTTTTGTCCACCTGGATCAGGACTTTTGTCCGTCTGGATCAGAACTTTTGAACGGTTTTTTTGGCTCACCCTAGTCTTATCTATATTTGTGCTATCTTTTTAACCGAATCTCAAATTTTTATATCATATTTGATCTCAAATTTTGTAGAAAAAATAAATATAAGAGTAAAATTTGCGTATAAAATATTATTCTAAAATGCAAGGTGATTACTTTTTCAATGTATTCTCATGTTTTTTATTTTTATTAATCAAATTTAGAAATGCAAATCGATGAGACTCTGCCTGAAAATTTTGAATGGTATCAAGATCAAATCGCTGGGCATCACCCATCTGTAGTCAAAAATGGCTTACGTCAAATAGGTACGTTGTTCATACATATCCAGTGGGGGGGGGACGGTTCCTCCCCCATTTACCCAGAGAAATCTGGTACCCATCCGCTATTTTTGAAAATGCCCTCCCCCATTTTCGCCAAAAATTGTTTAAAAAAGACCCAAAAATGCGATTTTTTAGCCAAAAGTTTCATTTTTTAAAGTCATTTTCGCCACAAAAAATGCGATTTTTGGGTAAAAATGCTTCTCCAAAAATGCTGGGTACCACTTTGTAGTTTGACAAATTTTTCACTCTAAAGCAAAACAAAACTCAATCCCAAAATTCAATTTTTTGAGCAAAAATTCGATTTTTGAACAATAAAATGCCCCCCCCCCTTTAATTGGTCATCCACCTACCCTCTTGTCTCAGTGTCCTTTCCCTACTGGATATGTATGACGTCGTTAGTGGGAGATTATACCTTATTTTTAGGAATAATGAAAGACAAAACTCAACCTCATTTATTGTTAAAACTTATTCAAGATGGACATCGAGGAGAAAGCGAAGTAATTCCTCATTTCTATTATTTTTAGGTCCGATCAGAACCAATTTCTATACCTAAATTACGTTTTTAGGTCGGACTTTATGAAAAGATGACTTGCTTGTCCAATGATAATCATGTTTCTGATCCGAATAAATTGCTTATAAGAAAATTGGAGCGCTTATTACCTCAATACCATGGAACAAGGGTCGTTAAGATAGGGTCGAGGGAGCATGATTTCATTCAACTCGAAGACATCACTTATGCATTTGAAAATTCTTGTATAAGTAAGTAACAAAGTGTATAAAAACAGCCATTTGGTCATTTTTGGCGAAAATTTTTTCCAGAATGACTCAGGGGTAATTTTATGCGAGAAATCGATTGCGCGCATCGAAAAACCTATAAAACGCTTCCCAGACCATAAAATATCCAATTTTCAAGTAGGAATTCTTACCGGAAATAACTGAAAAAACATGAAAATTGAATATTTCCTGGTCTGGGAGGCGTTTTTCGATACACACAATCGATTTCTCACATAAAAATACCCATGAGTCATTTTGGAGAAAAATTTTTTGAAAAATTATCAGTTATTTTTTGGAACATCCTGTAAACCTTCACTGTTTTTGGGTTTTCACTTTGTTTTTTTTCAAATTTTATCCATTTCTATTGAAATTTAGTGGATGTAAAAATTGGGTGTGTTACATATGATCCAATGGCCAGTGAAGAAAAGAAAATTGCCGAAAGCTCAAAATGTCCGTTTCAACAAGAATCTGGATTTCGCATTCTAGGATATAGAGTAGTTTTTCATTAAAAAGCACACATTTTACATGCTACTTTTAAGTTACATCCAGATCACGATGGAAGAACAAGGATACAAGACAAAACTTGGGGTCGAACAAGGGTTCGAGAAAATATAAAAGATGGTAAATGGTGTTTTCAATTGTTGTAAAGAGTAAAAAACCGCCATTTAGACATTTTTGGCGAAAATTTTTCAAATTTTTTCTCCAAAATGACTCAAAATCTTTGTTCGAAATTTTTGTTCAAAAATTGAATTTTGCTTTAAAAAACCGAGTTTTTGCTCAAAAATCGAATTGTAGCTCAGCTCAATATTGAACTTTTCTCAAAAATTGACTCATTAGGGGTATTTTTATGCAAAAAATCTATTGCGCGCATCGAAAAACCTTGAAAACGCCTCCCAGACCATGAAATATCCAATTTTCAAGTAGGAATTCCTATCGAAAATAATTGAAAAAATACGAAAATCGTATATTTCATTGTCTGGGAGGCGTTTCAAGGTTTTTCGATGCGCGAAATCGATTTCTCGCATAAAAATATCCCTAATTAGTAATTTTGGAAAAAAAATTTTTTGGCGAAAATTTTCCAGATGGCGATTTTTTTTTTGAACACCCTGTAATATAAAAAACAATTTTAGCTTATTTGGAATACTTACAAGGCCGAAAAACACGTGAAGAAAAATTGAAGATTGTAAATATGTTTATAGAAAAGTTGAAGGAAGTCCAGGAGTGGTTCAATGCTCAAGAAATTGTGCACTTTTATGCCTCGTCGTTATTGTTCGTTTATGAAGGAAGCTCGCATAGTGAGCTGAAAGTTGATCTACGAATGATTGATTTCTCTCATGTGTTCTATAAAAATGAAGGGAAAGACTTGAATTATATTCATGGCTTAGATTACATTTGTAATATTTTTGATCAAATTAAATCCGATTTGATAAACGGGTATGAATAAAACATTTTATTTATGAGATCAATTTGTCACAAAAAAACAAGAGAACAACAAAAAGGGTATTAGTTCGGAATAGAGAACGCACTTTTCGAAAAAAATTTTTTGAAAATGATCATTTTAGGGGTAATTTTATGCGCTGAAAAAAATCGCACTCCTGAAAATACTTCCTTGTTATGAGATTAATATGCATGTGAATCTTGTTATGTTGTTGTGGCCCTAAAGGCGGCCAAAGCCATGCATATTCATATCGCGAATCTCATTCCAGTTAGCCATTTTTTCTTATTTGAAACTTGTTTTGTTGGCAAATCCAACGGTAAATTGTTAATGTTTTTTTATATATTTATATAGTTTTACTTTGTTTGCATCCCTGCGTGGTCGTATTGGCGGGAAACTACATCCCATATGTCACATCTTATTTTTTAGAGCACATAAAGCATTTTCAGCCTTCGGAAGTACTTTTGAATTCAGCGCATAAAATTACCCTTTAAATGATCATTTTCAAAAAATTTTTATTGAAAAATGGTCTGTGCCAAACTAGTACCCAAAACAAATCGAGAATTATGAAGGTGAAAAATTATACTCAGTGACTTCCATGGTTCGAATGTTTAGCAATGCCACACTATAGCTTTCCGAGAATTGGGGAAGTGCTAGCAACAATACTTTTGCACCATCATTTCCAATATGTGCCATCCGATGATCCAATTGCTTTTGGTTTCCACCGAAGAAGACATGTGGCAGCTCGTTGATTATAAAAGGATCTTTGTTCCGAAATGGGAAGGCGTCCACTGAGTCGGGTGCTGTTGGAGCGATTAGACCACATTCTAATGATTCTTGCATAACATCCAACGAAGACATGTCTCGAGTCAAGTTAACCATGTTGCTAACGTTTTCACCTAAAAAATTTATGTTGTAAACATTCCACCTTGGAAAGTTGTCAAGTCAAATAACAAAGTACTACCGGAAGTCCCAACGAATTGGATATCAGCCAGCTTAAATTTGTATGGATTTGTAACAGTTCTAAAGCTCTTTTCATTCTTAATCGATTTCTGGAAAATCACTCGTGGAATTGGCTGTTGCGGCCAAAGATCATTCGTCGGATCTCCTTTCCCTGGCATTAAGTCGACTGGTAAAATACTCTGAAACAAATTCACTTGTAAACACTCAAAGGGTATAAGCATACTGAAAATCGTGAAAAGATGTCATCTAGTTCGGTGATGAGCTCTGGTGCAAGATCTTCAGTATCCAAGGTCAATGTAGTCGCTTTACTGAATTCTTCTCCCTAAATAAACAATGAAAATGAAGTACAGAGTGTATAAAAACCGGAATTTGGGAGATGTTTTCATGTTTTTTCGATCTGAAATTTTTTCTTCCCTAATACGGTCGAAAATTTCATCAAAAATCGACTTCTATAGTCAAATATCGACATTTTAAAATTAATTTGTTACATTTAAAACCCACAAGGTTTATTTATTGACACGAAAACATGAGTTCCGTTCAAAAAGACCGATTGGATCGTATTCAGCATACACACTCTTGTATACTACTGAAAAAATTTTCATCAAAAAATGTCAATTTTTGGACCGCAGATACTTATGAAACAACTTAATACTGTAGCGGAAAAAAAAAGTGTTCCACTTCCAAAAGTGAAACTCTTTTGGGGGTGGAACACTTTTTTTTTCCACTACTGTACATATAAAATTACCTTGAACAAACTCATGCTTTCTCCGGCAAATATCACGCGTGACATATTTTGAATGATGTCTTCCTCCTAAAATAGTACTTTGAAAGGTAAAATAAATTTTCACGATGAAGGCGCCCCCTCCATATCTTAAATTTGAGATGAGTCATCCAAACCGAAATACAATGTGGGCCAAAATAGTTTTTGACAAATTTGTCAATTTTTGATGAATTTTTCCTCATTGATTTTCTTCATAACAGAAATTTTTTTGTACATAATATTCTGCAAAATTTTTTCTCGTTATCTCTCAAGAACAATTTTGTAGAACATCACTTTTTGTGCAAAAATTTCTGTAATGAAGAAAATCCTTATGAAAATCAATGAGGAGTAAACCTTTTAGGGGCTATTCAAATCTGGAGCTCCCCTCAATGACGTGAAAAAAATTTGAAAAATTTTTTCCAGAAAATGACCCCTTTAGCGTAATTTTTCACGAGGAATGCAAAGAACGCACTCCCAAAACGTAAAAATTCCATGACACTATTTCGAGCAAAGTTTATATAACTTTTGGGGCCACCCTGTAGCAAATTTTTATCACATCCCCTAAATTCTAAAGTTTATACCTCATCTGAAAAATACAATTCTCCAGAAATCCAACGGCATAATAAATTCAGCCCAGTAATAACCAGCGCATTCTTTCGAGAATCCGTAGTCAAACTTAAGCCAGACACAAATAATACATAACTAAATTTTAAGTAGACACATATTTTCTTTAAAGGATGAGCTAAAAAACCGTACTTGAGTTTGGAAAAATTCGCATGAAAATACCCCCTTAAAGGTGATTGTTGAAAAATTTTTCACCGAAAACGCAAGAGTACGATTTTTTGGCTCATCCTGTAATAAAAACATACCTATCCTGTTTTACTAGAGGCCATTCGAGTTGTGGAACAACTTCTGGAAGTATCACTTCTTTTACTTCAAAATAGTTGTCCTGTACTTGATGGCCATAAAAGCCGAGAACAAACCCAGTTGTAAATTTACCAGCATTCACATTGCCACGCAATTTGACTATCTATAAATTTGGCTCATTTTTAAATAACAATTAGTCCACGAAGGAGTGACGTAACCAGAAATTTCGGAAGGGGAAAGGCACATTTTGAAATTTTGAGGGATTTCAATTTTTGAACTGTTGACAAAACGAAGTTTTTTTTTGAAACACCATGTACCTGTCGATCATCTTCCAACTCTAAAATATCGTCTTCCGCAGAAAGAGAAACACCACCTTCCAAAGTCTCGGGCAATTCTTGGTCTTCATCCGCAAATTCGTACAAGACACTTGGTCGATATTTCATTTTCTTTAAAATGGTACCGGCAACAAAAACTTCTTCACCTTTCTTCATATTTTGAAGTTCAGTTAACTTTTTATCTTTACCTAAAGATCAAAATGCAAGTCCGTGTATATATCTAGGGCAAGTCAAAATCAACCAGGTTAAATTTTTGAAAAAGAAAGACTGGTACTTGTTAACATTAGGTATCGCATTGATTTTTCAAAAAAATTTGGAGCTATTGTGGATCAGGGGTCACCCAAAGGTCAAAAATCGAAATTTTTTTAAAATGGCATATTTAGGGGTAATTTTATGCAAAAAATCGATTACGAGCATTTCCGAAGCGTGAAAACCTCTGTTTGACTCTTAAAATGTGAAAAATACGTATTTTTACCCATATTTTCACATTTATTGACTTTGAACTTAATTTTCGAATTTTTTTATTGATTTTTAAGGATCAANGGAAGCATTTTCACGCTTCGGGAATGCGCACAATCGATTTTTCGCATAAATTACTCCTAATAGGATTATTCAGTGACGTAACCAAGGAAGCAGGTGCCCCCTTACTGAAAAAATTTTTAAAAAAAATCCTAATAGTCCCCCTTATGTTTTTGCCAAAAATTTTTGAAATTTTTCTTCAAAAATCTTAATGTCCCTCCATTACAATTTTTCACAAAAATTTATCAAAACTTTCCATTTTTTCAACAAAAATTTCTGCTATTTTTTCATCATAAAAACAAGCATTTCTCAAACAATTTTTTCGCCTGCGGCGCAGGTTTTATGTTTTGACTCAATGATTTCACACAAATTTTCATTTTTCAACAAAAAAGTCTTAATTTTTACTTTTTTAAACAAAAATTCTTAATTTTTGGAGCATTTTCAGCTTATAAACAAGCATTTTACGAAAAAATTTTCTGGTTTTTGTCTAAACTTGAGGATTTCGAATATAATTTTCGTCGAAAATTGAAATTTTTGGAGCATTTTCAGCTTAAAAATTAGTGTTTTCATTTAAAAAATTTTTCGCGCCTGTCGGTGCGAAAACATAATGGGGGACCAAGGCAATTTTTGGAAAAATTCGGAAAAAAATCAACTTGGGAGATCAAGGTAATGTGCTCCCTTATGAAATTTCTGGTTATGTCACTCTGAATGTTTTTCCCTCCACCGAATAATATCTCCCCCTCCAATTAAACACAAAATTAAAGTCTTACCCAATTGAAGTCTAGCTTTTGCTTCTACTCTTGGTTGTATAGTATCAATTCGAACACGGTAAACATAGTAAAACTGGCGCTTAAAATTTTCTTCAGACATATCGGATTCACGAAGTACAAAATCCGCTTCTGATTCATCAGCGAACGGCACTAAGTTTCTTTTTAACTGCATTTTCTACTAAAATATTTTTGTAGAATATAAATTGTACAGGGGGCGGCAAAAGTCCTGGCCTAGGCGGGCAAAAAGTCCTGACCTAGGCGGCAAAAGTCCTGATATTTCAAAAACATGTTTTCTCGACAATTCTAGACGAGAATACACCTTTTCAGCGTTTTTGACAATGTCAGGACTTTTGTCCGCCTAGGTCAGGACTTTTGTCCGCCTAGGCCAGGACCTTTGCCGCCCCCTGTACGGGCAAATCTGAACTGATCAGATTTTCCCTGGAAAATCAGATTTTCCTGAAAAAAAAAGACAAAATATTTCCTCAAAAAAAAACAAAATAAACAATAACATTCTTACAAAAATAATATCCCGCTTTTTTCACGAAATTTGAAATAAACAGGCGAATATATTTTTAAACAAATAAATTAGCAAAACGAAAACATTGAATAAATTTAACCGCCAATTGTCAAATTTAACCATCAACATAGATGTACCATTCAATCGACCCTAAAACTAACAAGGAACCACCGTCCCGAAGTGTGACATCGAAACCTAGCGCAAATTGTTCCCCATATATGATTTACTCACAAAAGTGAAAGAACTTTTTCCGCGTTAGCAACTTTTGTTTTTCCCTATAGCCCACAAGGGGTCGATTTTTGACGAAAATTTAACATAATAATTCGAAAAGTTTCAATTTTTTAGACCAATCTTTGTAACTTCGTGCGAACTCCAAACGAGCTGCCTTGTTCTTCTTTTTCACCATAGGCTTTCGGGCAGGTCTTCTAGACTGCAATTCAGCTTCATTCAACCGGCGTCATGCAGTTTTAGCGCTGATTTGGTCTCCAAGAGTCTCGATAGCATATGCTGCAGCGTCAGTAGCAATTCTATTCGGGATTCTGTTTGTTATGTCGAATCATATATATCTGTCTTGTTTTTCTTGGACGACCAGATTTCTCGCGTCTACTCACGTTTTCCTCCTCATTCATTAGTTTACAAAATTCTTTTAAAGCGGGTCCAGATAGGTCATTCTCCGACAAAAAATTTTTTCTCGATATGACCTATATAGGGGTAATTTGATGCGAGGAATCGATTGTGCGCACTCCCGAAGCGCGAAAACGCCTCCTTCACGTTGTTTTCGTGAAAATGTCGATTTGGGGAGGGTGGGTTCCAAATTTCTGAAATCTGGCAAACAAAAATTGTTTAAAAAAATCGACATTTTCACGAAAACAAGATGAAGTAGGCGGTGTCGATTTCGCGCACGGGAGTGCGCGAAATCGATTCCTCGCATCAAATTACCCCTATATAGGTCATATTGAGAAAAAAATTTTTGTCAGAGAATGACCTATCTGGATCCCCTTTAACAGTTGAAGTACCGATGTTAAACGTCTCAGCAATATCCTTGACTTTTTGATCTGCTTGTCGCGCTCCAACAATTTGATTTTTAGTTGGCGAATAAATATAACGATTACCAGAGTTGTGAAATAAAATTATCCGGTCCCGGGAAAATTGGATAAATCCGGATTTCCCCGGAAATTCTTTTCCCCAGAATTACTTGGTTTGAAAAGATGTTTCTCCATTTTCAGGCCTCGTTGATGCAGTGACAAAGTAGTGGCTTCGTGGCCACAAGGTCGCGGGTTCGAATCCCGCTTGAAACCAATTTGGCTCCAAGCGGGATTCGAACCCGCGACCTTGTGGCCACGAAGCCGCTGCTTTTTCACTGCTTCAACGATGCTTGAAAATGGAGAAACGTCTTTTCAAACCAAGTAATTCTGGGAAAAGAAATCCCGGCTCTAGTGCAGTTTGCGCGTCCAATCGGCAGATACGCGTCCAATCAAAAATTTTTTATGAGTAATATCAATTTTGAAGGCATATGCTTGGCTTAGGCCTAGGCTTAGGTCTAGACTTAGGCCTAGACTTAGGCTTAGTCCTAAGCTTAGGCCTAAGCCAAGCATAAGCCTTCAAAATTGATATTACTCATAAAAATATTGATTGGACGCGTACATGTCTTGATTGGACGCGTATCTGCAGATTGGAGTCGCAAACTGCACTAGAGCCATTCAGTTCACCGACGTTGGATTTTTGTTTTAGGGCCTTCGCGAATTCGTTTTCGAGACGAGTACTAATTGCACTTATAGAATTCGAGACGCGCCTTATATCAGGGGAGACGTTCGGAAATTGGGAACTTATGCACTTTAGCCCCCCCCCCCACCAAAATTTGTAGTTTATATTTATGCACTATACTTTTTTGCTTTGGTTTAAGCTAAAGGCTTAGGCCTTCTGCCTTTAGCTATTATACTAAATTTATTGACTAGCAACCACTTATATGGTCTGTATACATTTAATGTTGGACTGTAGGTTTCTGAAATAAATTGATTGATTTAGCCTAAACCAAAGCAAAAAAGTATAGTGCATAAATACAAGCTACAAAATTGGGAAGGCTAAAGTGCACCGATCGGTGCACTTTAGCCCCCTCCCCCAAAAAATTGGGGCACTAGAAACGAATTTCAATTCACGAAAATTAGATATGCGAATCTAATCTCTGTGAATTGAAATTCGTTCCTAGTGCCAAAATTGGGAGGGGGCTAAAGTGCATAAGTTCCGGAAATTGGGCTAGCAGACAAATGACAAGCGGACATTTGACAAGACTTTTTTGTTTTGGTGACATTTGACAAGTGGACATTTGACAAGTACAAACTATAAAAAAAATCTGAACCTCCGGGATCGAACCCTCGCCCTTCAGATTTTTTGTAGATTTCAATCTTGAATTATGATATTTCTGATTTCGACCTCTGGGATCGAACCCTCACCCATCAGATTTTTTTTGTAGTTTGTACTTGTCAAATGTCCGCTTGTCATTTGTCTGCTAGCCGGAAATTGTGACAAAAGTTCGGGGGAATAGGAATTGTTGATCTGCAAAAGTTCTGAAAATTTTCGGAAATTTTACTTACGTGTGAGCGCTCTCCAAATCTCTCAATAGATTGTTTACACGTAAATAAAATTTTTACCTCCTCGAACTTTTGTCAAAATCCCCCGAAATTTCTCTCCCCCGATGTTTTTTCAGGGTCAACGACTTTTCGGATATGTTCTTCTGCAAAGTTGTAGCTTATTACAAGATGTATAAAAATGTAAAAGACCACATTCGAAAATTTGATCCTGAAAAGTTATCAAGGGAGGGGGCAAAAGTTCGGGGACACTCAAAATTTTAAATTTCCCTGACCCCCTACAAATTTTTTTAAATGGAAAATTTTAACAAAATTTGTAGGGGATCAGGGAAATTTTGGGTGTCTCCGAACTTTTGTCAGGTGCCCCCGAACTTTTGCCCCCCTGATATGTTCACTTTAGTTTTTTTTAATTTTCCGTCGAGACGCAAAATTCGCATATTTCGACGCATCTCGACGCCGCACTACTTCAATTAGTGCTCCTCACTGGGGAAGTCCCCAGTTTGCAATTAGTGCTTCCAAAATTTAGTGAAGGCCATTTAAAGGGGGCGTGTGAATCCTGTCCGTATCGGATCAAAAAAATTTCTTGATTTTTTCGAACGAAACTCACCCTTTAGGGGTTTCTTCATGCGAGAAAACACGATTTTGATGTTATTTTCGCATTTTAACGGCTCGTTTATGCTGAACTTGTCACTTACAGAGTGAGTCAAAATAAACGGAACACCTATTTTGACTCACCCTACAAGTGAAAATTTCAGTATAAAGGAGTCGTTAAAATGCGAAAATAACATCAAAATAGTGTTTCTCGGATGAAAAAACCCCTAAAGGGTGAGTTTCGTTCGAAAAAATCAAGAAATTTTTTTTGACCCGATACGGACAGGATTCACACGCCCTCTTTAAAGGAAAAAAGGAAAAGAAAATTTTTGAAGTTCGTTTAAAAAACAAACTTTTTTGAATTAATGAAATAAAATTGGAAAATTTTTGGTAACGTTACATCCTTAATGGTGATCCAGGGACCGAACAGGAGTCTCGGTCCCCATCGAAGGGGCCGAGGCCCCTTTTTCGACCCACGTGGCGATCCTTATTTGTGCGTTTCCTTTTTTAATACTTAGAACCTTTATTCACCAATAGTTGGACAAACAAAGCTTTAAAAATTTCCAATTTTTACCTTTTGCTGTTTCTAGGAACATTTTTGGTTTATTTTGTTTATAAAAAATTTTTTAGTTTGATCTGGCATTGTTATTAAGAAATTGAAAAATGACAGACCGCGGAAGTTCAAAGGATCGTCAAAAGCCCATACTAAAGCCTGTGCCAATGACAGTTATTGATCCGAAATCGCGACGAACATACACTCGTGGAAAATTTTTGGGAAAAGGTGGATTTGCGCGATGCTATGAACTTATTGACGACGCAACGAAGATTATTTATGCGGGAAAAGTAGTCTCCAAGACATTGTTGCAGAAGAAGCACCAAAAAGATAAGGTAGATTATTGTTGCTAGTGCTCAGCAGGGCCGTAATTGCGTTGGGGGGCACGGGTTCTCACCCAAATGTTTGGAAGCTGAAAAATCATAAGGGTCTCCTGATGAATTTGAGTCGGGGTCAGGGGAAGGGGAAAAGCCGGAGTGGTTCCCCCTCCCTAAACCTAGAAAAATGAAAAAATTTCTAATGGTTCCATCTTATGTTTTGGCCGGCCCAAAAATTAAAATTCGTCAAAAATGGCAAAATTTGTCAAAAAATTTTTTTCAAACTGTATATTTCTCTTAAATTTACAAATTGGGGAATATTTTAAACTTTTAAGTTATTTTATATATCTTTTTAGATGGCTCAAGAAATTACCATTCATCAGACACTAAGTCATCCGAATGTTGTTAAGTTTGAATGTTTTTTTGAAGATCCTGATAATGTTTACATTCTGCTTGAATTATGCGCTCGTCGTTCTTTGATGGAACTTCACAAACGGCGCAAGGCTGTTACGGAACCAGAAGCACGCTATTTCACTTTCCAGGTTATTTTTGTTTTTTTTACACAAAGATGAGCGAACCGTAACATAACCGATGATTTTTATTGAACTGTTGAATTTTCCGAATCTTGAAAATGCTTCCTTGACACTGGTGCATGGAAATAAGAGTGTGTATTGAAGCGAAAATCGAACATGTACTAATTTCCCTGAATCAGGGTCAGGGAAGCGTTTTCAAGCTTCAGGAATGCGCTCAATCGATTCCTTGCATAAAATTAGCCCTAATAAGGTCATTTTTGAAAAAAATTTTGGGTCGAAAAAACATGAAAAAATCACCCAAATTCCATTTTTTATACATCCTGTAATTCGTTGTGAAAAGTCCACCCTCGATTTTTTATATTGCTGTGAAAAGTCCTAGAGCCTTTTCGGTAAAATATTTTATAATTATTTCACTCATCACAAAATTGCTTAAAATCAGGGATACCAAGTCTGCTGATGTTTTCAGAAAAGTACTGATTTTGAGATGTCAAATCTGATTGTTCAGTGTCAAATCTAATTTTTGAGGTGCAAAATTTTGTCAAATTGATAAGAAATATAATGAAAAATTAGAATTTTCTGATTTTTGCTCCTAAAATCTGATTTTTAGAGTCAAATTTTCTGATTTTGAAAAAATGTTTTTGGCATCCCTGCTTAAAATAGCACATCATTTTATGATGCTGATGTTTGAATTTTTAGGTCGTCGAAGCATGTCAATATTTACATGACAAGAAAATCATTCACCGCGATCTGAAGCTCGGAAATCTGTTCCTTAATGATGAGATGCAATTGAAAATAGGCGATTTTGGCTTAGCAACAACACTGGATTATGATGGTGAAAGGAAGAAGACTCTGTGTGGAACTCCGAACTATATTGCACCGGAAATGCTGGATAAGAAAGGGCATTCATTCGAAGTCGACATTTGGGCCATTGGATGTATTTTATACACATTGCTAGTTGGAAAGCCGCCATTTGAAACCGAAACGCTGAAGGACACTTACAATCGGATTAAGAACAACCAGTACACGGTGCCTCCTCGAATTGGAATGGATGCGAAACACTTGATCAGCAAGTTATTGGCTGCAGATCCAACGAAGCGTCCTACAATCCATGAAATTCTTCACTTTCCATTTTTCACCAAGGGATATATGCCGCATAGATTGCCAACTAGCTGTCTTACTGTCGCACCGAAGTTTAATACCGCCGTTGTTTCGGGTGGCCATGGAGATATTGTAAGTAGTGTTAGATCTCGGGTTTGTCCGGGATCGACCTCTTGGTCGGAATGCACCATGGCGGGATTTCCGGGGACAGGATTAAGATTTTCGAGATAGGATTTTTCAGAACTCATTAAATAAACAATTTTTATTTAAAAATTGTTATAGTTTGATCTCAATTCATGAGTTGAACCAAAACACGGAATTTCCAAAAATCCCAGGAAATTTGTCAAAAATTGAATAATTTATAAAAAATTCGCCAAAAATAAAAAATTTCGTGAAATTTTTTTGAAAAATATTTGTTTTAAAGCCAAAAATGGTTCAGAAANATCCCAGGAAATTTGTCAAAAATTGAATAATTTATAAAAAATTCGCCAAAAATAAAAAATTTCGTGAAATTTTTTTGAAAAATATTTGTTTTAAAGCCAAAAATGGTTCAGAAAATAGTTTTTTTTGTTGGAAAAAATAGACTTTTTGTTTTTCTTTTTAAGACCTCTAATTTTTAGGGTAATTTGCAACATTTTGGCAATCAGCACAATCGCATAGGGGGAAGTGTCGTTCGCGCTGGTCGTCCGCTAGCAACTGTTCCAGAAAAAAGTGTGATGCTGACGGATCATCATCTTATCCAAGATGCCGCATCAATTATTGTTACTGAGAAGAAACCAGGTCAGTTTGAAGCCCAATACAGGGTGCGTGAAAAGTTCGTGATCGCTTTTTTTACAAGTTGATATTTGCCTATAGAAGTCGATTTTTGACGAAATTTTCGACTTTTCTAAGGTTTTTCTATGCGCCGAACAAGAATCCGTTATTTTTTCTCCTAGACCTCTCGAATAAGGTAAAAAATGGCTTACAAAAACAGACTTTTTTTGGGATTTTACCCTCATAGGGGGTACCTTCCCGTGGTCAAAAGTTCATCAAATCGACTGATTTCCAGGGGTTTTTCTACATATGGAAACACGAATCCGAAGGAGTTTTTTGATTTTGACCACGGGAAGGTACTTGTAGTAATCCTAAAGGATCTGTTTTTGTAAGCCATTTTTGACCTTATTCCCGAGGTCCAAGAGAAAAAATAACGACGGATTCTTGTTCGACGCATAGAAAAATCCTGGAAAAGTCGAAAATTTCGTCAAAAATTGACTTCTATAGTCATGTTGAGTGCCATTTTGGCTTAATTTTAAGCATTTATGCTTAATTTTTGATGACCATGCTTAATTTTTTGTGTGCCATGCTTATCGCAAAAAAATTTTTCACAATTTTATAATTGTAGGCGATGAGGGAAACATGCCATCCGACTATTATTTGCAAGATCTCTACAGTCAATTAACATCTTTAATCAATTCCAAGCCAACTGAACGTTTGAGCCAAAATGACGGAGGTTTGTACTATTATTATTTTATAATTTTTATATATCAACTTTATACTTCTTTTTTAGATGAAACAGAAGATCCAGCGTCAGTTCCAGTTTATTGGGTTTCAAAATGGGTGGATTATTCGGACAAATATGGTTTGGGCTATCAATTATGCGATAACAGTGTTGGTGTCATCTTCAATGATAGCACAAAAGTGATGCTTGATCGTGCTGGAGAGTAAGATATTTAATTGCTCTTTTTTCATGCATTTAACTCTCCGACTCCATCCGGAGGAGCATACATGTGTTTTTGATCAAATGGAGTTCTTCAAATTATGAAGATATTTTAGAAAAATTTATTTTAAGTCCGATTTCGATGATCCTTGCAAATGACAGAGCAACGATAGGGGATGCGCGTTTTTTGAATCGCTTTCTGTGATTTTTTTACAGCAGTTTTTTAGGCATATTACATCAAAAAATAAGCTTAAAAAACGGGCTTATAAAACAACTAGAAGCTATTCAGAAGACGCGCATCCCCAACTTTTTAGGCCTAACGTTGCTCTGCGAGGATGATTGAAATCGGAACTTTGCTCGAAACAGTGTCAAGGAAGTGTTTTTTACGCTTCGGGAGTGCGTTTTTGAATTCCTCGTGAAAAATTACGTAAAGAGGGGTTATTTTCCGGGAAAATTTTTCAATTTTTTCACATTATTGGATCCGGCCCCCAGAATAGCCCCAAAAAGTTTTGTTTAAGGCAACTTCAATACACCGAACGTAACAATACGGAACATTATTATGTGATGAACAACTACCCGCAGGATTTGGACAAAAAAGTGACGTTGTTGAAATATTTCCGCTCCTACATGAATGAGCATCTACTCAAAACCGGTGCAGATATGGCTGTGCGAGAAGGCGATGAATTGGCACGACTTCCTTACCTGAATGTTTGGTTCAGAACCAACGCTGCTATAGTTTTGCATTTGAGCAACGGCACTCTACAGATTAATTTCTTCCAGGTTAGTAAAAAAAGATGCTTTAATCTAGTAGCGTGCTATCAATAAAATTTGGGGGGGATGGTACACATGTGCAAGGAGGGTAGGGCTTGGTAAACCGGAAAGCGAATCCCATACTTATTCGTGGACCAGACCCCATGAAATGGAGGGAAAACCACCAAAAATAAGAGAAAAAAGAAAAACGACGCTATTTTGGGCCGTTTAGTTGGGAAAAAATGAAAATTTTTGTGAAAACCTTGAATTTTTAGGCAAAATCCAACGTCGCAGGCAAAAATTTTTTGTAACAAAATTTCTTGTTTTTGCTGAAAATGAACAGAAAATGAAAAATTTTGTGAACATATGGCAAATTTTGGACATTTTAAAATTTTTTCAAAAATTTGAGGCAAAAACAAGGGGGTAAATTTTCATTTTTACCCCAAAAGCGAAGTCCCTCTTCCCTCGGCGTCACAGTGGTGAGTCGACCCAGGTAACTTCAAAAATTTCTGATTTGGGATAGGAATTCCTACTGAAAATAACTGAATAATACGAAAACCGCTATATTTCATGGCATGGGAGGCGTTTTTAAGCGTTTAGAAGTGCGAAATCGATTTCTCGCATAAAAATACCCCTAATAAGTAATTTAAAAAAAATTTTCGCCAAAAAATGATTAAATGGCGGTTTTTTTTTGGCTCACCTTGTAAATGTCAATTTCTCTATGTGCAGCTTTTACGTTTTTAGGATCATTCGAAGCTGATCGTTTGCCCGCTCATGGGTGCAGCCACGTATATCGACTCACAGCGCCGCTTCCGCACTTTCAAGCTGTCCTTGTTGGAGAAATATGGTTGCCCAAAAGATCTGTTTGCTCGTTTGCGCTATGCGAAAACTATGGTTGAACGTCTCCTTTCACGTTCCAACAATTCAGCACCAAATACATTGAGCACGGTGAACAAGCGATCTACAAGCAGTGGAACTGGTATGGGCACCGGATCTGCTTCCAAGAGTACAGCTATGCAATTTTGAAGTGAAAAGTAAATTAAACAACGATACACATTGTTTTAATTGATATAATTAGAATATAGGGTGAGCCAAAAAACGTACTTTTTCGTTTTTTTGGCGAAAAATTTTCAAAAATCACATGAAAATACCCCTTATAGGTTGATTTTGAAAAATTTCCACCAAAAAAGCACAAAATTACGGTTTTTTGGCTCACCTTGTATATGTTTATTTGTAATCGTGGTTAATCTTGTATTTATTATTTGACGGGGCTGTTGAATCTGTTACAAATTACATACTTTGACATATTTTCTAATACTTTTTAAAAAATGTCTAAAGCGAATATTTTTGGGCGGCCCATTTTTTTCTTGATTGTGACTATGAAGTATATTTGTTCTCGGTCTTGATTGTATTAGCGTTTTTTGTGGTTTTAACTATTATAAAATAAAACGTTTTAATCAATCTTTGTGTATGAAGTCTCTTTATCTTATGAATTATCTATGCATAAACCAAGTTTGGAGTTCAAAAAAAGAGTGAATGAAAATAGTTTTGATTGAATGAAGATAGCTTAAAAGATAACATTGCTCATGTGAAGTTATAAATATTATTATTTTTAAAGCAATTTGGGTTACTACCAGCTACTAAGGGGCCACTCACGTGAATTTTTTCTGAAAATGACCCCTATAGAGGTAAAAACATGTGGGGAATTCGAATTTGACGAATGCTTCTCTGATTCAGGGAAGTTCTGTGTATTCAAGCGAAAAGTCGCAAAAATGCGGTTTTTACGACTTATCTTTTCAATACACAGGCCTTCCCTCAATCAGAGAAGCGTTTTTTCGCTTCGAAAATGTCAAATTCGGATCCGTATGTTTTTACCCCCTAGAGGGGTTATTTCCACACAAAAAATTTCACGTGGGTGGCCCCCTATTGTGTAAAGCTCTCCGCAATTTGCTTTCATTGAACATCTATATAAATTTAACTCATATATATATGAAAAATTTTATAAACGCGCTCATTTTTTCAATATAATGAAGCCATGTTTTCAAATATAGATGCCTAATTGTTGGAACAACCTTATTTGCCATCTTTTTCGATTTGCTATGGAGCCGTAAAGGGATTTTACGTTTTTCTGAGCACGAATGGTAACCAAAGGATCAATATTCTCACGTTTGCGGCAGATTGGTTCCCCCTTTCGCAAAGACTCTTCTTTGGACATAATGCATGCCGCACACTCATATGGACTACTGCCTCATGTGGCACATACTCTCGTCATTGAGTTTCTTTTGGTCACAGTGAAGCCGTCCATTTTCCTCTGGTCATTCGCTTTCCTTATTTGAGTAGTTTGAGATCCTTTTATGGCAACGTTAGCGGATGCGTCTATAAAAAATTAATTATTCATAAAACTTTTCCGTTGTGAAACTTTAAAATGAGAGCTTCGGCGCCACCGCCTGCAAATACGTCGGCTTTTAGTAGCTATGGTGTCTATGACAATCTTCCACTATCCGATGATGTACCTAATTCGAACGCTCAAAAGAAACGACAAGATATGTTAAATTCGATGAGGTGAGGATTTATTTTTAAACTTTTCCGTTAAAGGACCAGTCCAGTGGAAAAAGGTTGCCATTTTTGTTGATATTCGAAAAGTTCATGAAAAATAGAGCATTTTTTGTTTTTACTATATGTTCTGAATCGTTGTAGTTTTCGAGATAATTGCGTTTGAAAATTTAAATTTGTGTACATGTTTTCGTTGTAATACACAAACTTTCTTGAATTTTTAATCGATTTTTTAAATTTTCATGAAGTGAACATTGTAGCTATAATTTTTTATAGCTAAATGAGACGAACAAAATGACACGAAAATTATCCAATTTGAAAACTGTTTTGGGTTATTGAAACGAAAATTCTTATTCATGTTTTCGTTTCAATAACCCAAAACAGTTTTCAAATTGGATAATTTTCATGTCATTTTGTTCGTCTCATTTAGCTATAAAAAATTATAGCTACAATGTTCATTTTATGAAAATTTTAAAAATCGATACAAAATCGATTTTTCGCAAAAATTCTATTTTTCTTCAAAAATACGATTTTCGCATAAAATCGATTTTTCGCCAAAAATTGGATTTGCATAATTAAAATAGTATACAAAAAAGGTATAAAAACGGTCAAAGCAATGATTCTCTCGCTTCAAGAGTGCGCTCAATCGATTTCTCGCATAAAATTCCCCTAAAACTATGTTTTTCAGAAGAAAAATCGAAAATTTTTAATTTTCGATTCAATACATACTCTTATTTCTCTGAATCAGGGAAGCATTTTCAAGCTTTTTTTAGAAAACACCGTTCTTTGGATAATACACAATTCTTGAACGAATTCGAAGATTTCCCCTATTTACAGCAGCATTCTCAATTTCCCACCTCGTCCACTAACTATGGGGCATCTTCATTGTATGATAACGTTGGTTTGGCTGGAACTAGTTATGGCTACGAAGATCCCCCGCCTGGCTTCCAAAATTTATCTGCCAATCCAACAGGATTTTCTTATCTAAAGTCAGTTCATGGTTCCCTATCAAAATTTATAATAAAAAATCCGGATTCTGATTCTCAATTTGGATTCTGAATTCGGATTCTGAACCCGAATTCCGGATTTTAAATTCAGATTCTGAATTCGGATTCCAGAATCCGGGTTCAGAATCCAGATTCAGAATCCGAATTCATAATCCAGATTGAGAATCAGAATTCGGATTCTGAATTCGAATTCTGAATCTGAACCCGAATTCTGAATCTGGATTTTAAATTCGGATTCTAGATTCGGATTCTGAATTCGAATTCCAGAATCCGGATTTAGAATTCGAATTCATAATCCAGATTGAGAATCAGAATCCGGATTCAGACTTTATTAAATATAAAAAATTATAAATTTTGATTTTTATAAATTTTGATCATATACCATTCTTCATAATAGAACACTTCATACAAACATCCAATTTAGTGATCCGATCTTGAGAAATCCCCGGCATTCCTATTCTACAAAACCTGCCGCCACATTATCCCAACCATGGTCATATCAAACAACATCTCAATACGGGTCAAACATGGTTCAGGAATATGAAGCGATGAAGCAAGAGTATATGGCTTTGCACCAGAAGTTGAATTATGTGATGAACTCTATACGAACTTTTTGGAGTCCTGAGCTGAAAAAAGAGAGGCAAGTGAGGAAGGAAGAAGCGCTTCGTTTGAACACTTTACAGACAAAGATTTCTCAACAAGCGGTAAGCCTGAATATAAATTTAAGAACGAGTCAAAATCAATTACGAATTTTGAAACTAGTATCGATTAGGTATCCCACTGAACGTGAAATTTTTCGAAAAAAAAACATTTTTCATCATACGGAATTGACCCCTCTAGGGGGTAATTTTATGTGGGGGATCCGAATTTCACATTTCCAAGACCTGAAAATCTTTCCTCAAATAAGAAAAGGTTATTTATATGACGTATGGCATGTGATTCTTGTCAAACATGTGGCCCTAGTCATATGTCTTGATTCGGGGAAAGATTTTCAGGTCTCGGAAATGTAAAATTCGGATTCCCGGCATAAAATTACCCGAATCAATTCCAGATATAAAAAAATTTTTTCGAAAAATCTCATATTCAGTAGGATTCCTAGATACTAGTTCCCGAGTTTTTAGGCTGAACTTCAACGCATCCAAAATGAACTAGAAAAACGCGAGAAGGATGTCGAACAATTACTTTCCGAAACTGAGCTATTTGGGATGGAAGAAGACCTTCGGTTGCTCCGAAAACGACTGAATGAACCTCGCGACTATACTGACAAAAATATCAACATGCACGAGCTCCAAACTGTGAAAACGAAAATGGAGCGCTCGGAAATGGCTCTTTCTGAGAAAACGGTTGCGTTGGCAAACACCGAAATGAGGCTCAAGAATGCCGAAGATCAAAAGGCTGCTTTAGAAAAAAGAGCGGAAATTTTGGCCAGATCTAGTTCTCTGCATGAGTCACAAGTCCAACTCCTACAGGAGGACTTGAATGTGCTGCGTCAAAAACTCGAGACGAAGAATCAACAATTGGAGACGAAAGAGCAGCTGATCAAAAGACTTGAGCAACAAATGGAATCCATGAAGAACCAGATATTCGATAAAGAACATGTTACACAAGTACGCACAAAACAGTTAAACTTGACTAGTAATTTTAGGAATCCGAGCAGAGAAACGCCAACTTAGGCCATCGTCTCGACCAACTAGAGACTATGTTACGCGACCGTGAAGCCGAGCTAGATCGTATGAAGCAACGTCTTCTCCAACAACCTGGTACTCGAATCGAAAACGAACTCCGGCAACAACTCGAAAACGCGGAACAGGACAAACGTAAACTACAAGAAAACATTGATTTGCTCCGCAAAAGCGCCGAGGCCGAGAAACAACAACAACTGAATACCTTCAATGAAGAAAATCGTCAACAAAGGATGACAATCGAGTACTTGCAAAAAGAGCTCTCCGATCGACAAATTTTGCTATCTTCCCAGAATGAGAAAATTTCCCAACTAGATAACCAGCTCAAATCGGTGGATGCCAAGCCAACAACGGTCTTGAAAAGAGATGAAGAAATTGGAGCGTTGCATAAAGAATTGAGTGAAACGAGAAATGAGGTAGATCGTTTGTTGAAGATTGTTCAGAATTTGGAAAAGGAGAAGTCTTCGTTGTTGTCCAAAATCGATGATGGCTCACCGAGGCGGTTAGTTTGGATTGAAGGGTGGAATAAACAAATTTTTTAGGATGGCCAATGGGCTGACACTCGAAAGAAAACGAGACGGTAGTATAGGCCAAAAAGATGACAATATATTACTAAAATTAAGGTAAAAAAGTTGGAATTTTTCTCAACATCAATATTATAGAATCGATGAGCTAGAAGAAGCTTTACGAGAATCTGTTGGCATTACAGCCGAACGCGACAAACTTGTAGCTGAACAAAAGCACCTCATACAGCAGCTAACGACGCAAGTCGGTTTTTTCTGATCGAAATTCGATAAGTTCTTACACAATTTTTTAAAGATAACCGAGTTAATGAAACTAAAAAGTGATGAACAAGCAGCAGCTCGGGCGCTAATCTCCATGCCATTACCACCAAAAGACATGAAAGCAGAACTACAAAAGGTCCGAGACGAAGAGAACCTCAAATATCGGATGCAATTAGCCGGAATGAGAAAAGAGACTGCTATGGCGTTGATCCGCGAAAAAGAAGCCTGTATAAAACTGTTGCAAACACCGCCCGACCAAATTCGAGGCAAAATAGAGATTTTGAATCGGCAAAAAGACCAGCTTCGCCACAAACTTTTGACCCAAGATAGTGATTTCTCAACTCTGGACCAGCCGACTTTAGGTTTCATAGATCTTATTAGAGCTGATGTTAACATGTTTAGGGGCCGCAGGTGCAAGTTGGATGTCTCCAATGAAAATGCCTTACGATAATGCATTACCTCCTAGTAGTCTAGTCCATGCATATAGTCATCAAGTAACAGAAAAAAAGATTTTGAAAATTTATCAAAAAAGTTTTATAGGAAGTGAATGGTGAGGATGAAGAAGGAATATGGGCATAAATCTTTTTTTTAAATATTGGATTAATAATTTTTTATCAAATATTAATAAAATTTATTATATGCAAGGGATCGATTGTGCGCATTCCCCGAACCATGGAAATGCTTTTCTGATCCTGGAAAAAAATTGGATTTTTGAAGCGAAAATGGTCATTTTCTGGGGTAATTTTATGCGATTGCACACGTTTTCCAAGAATAAAAATGATATTTCTCATTTTAAACATAAAATTACCCCTAGTGATTTCCCAGAAAAAACGAGGAAAATGAACACTTTCGCTTCAAAACCCCACTTTTTTCATGAATCAGGGTCAGGAAAGTATTTAGGGGATCATTTTTTAAAAAAATTTTCGGTCCCAAAATGTCACTTTTTGCGCCACTCTGTACATGTTTTCGTTGTAACACAAAATCGAATTTTAGCTCAAAAATCAAAATTTTTGTTTTTTTGCGCCACCCTGTAATGTTTTCGTTGTAACACACAGGCGAACCTTCACACGCAAAATTATCTCGAAGCCGTTAGGGACTTCCGATCAACTCCCATACCATCACTCACACAATCCCAAAAAACCATGTTACACTTATTTTATTATATACTACATGATGATGAAAACTCAAATTACAATAAAATTATTCTAATGTTCACTGTGGAAATGTTCGGTGGGAGCTTCAACTGTTGCATGATAAGTTGCCGGAAAAGAAAACGTAGTCAAAGCCAACTGCACTAACGCCAAGGAAAACAGATAGATGAGCTGAAGCTTTTCATGTTCTATCAGTTCGTTGTTCTTCATTGCTGCGCACAAGTACTACAATTACAGGGTGAGCCAAAAAAACCATCTTTTTGCGTTTTTTGGTGAAAATTTTTCAAGCATCACCTATAGGGGGTATTTTCATACGATTTTTGAAAAAATATTTTGAAAATTTTTCGCCAAAAAACGCAAAAGTATGGTTTTATGGCTTATCCTATGAATGAATTAGCCGAAATTTTTAAAAAACACTTACGCTGAAATGACCATATAAAAGAGCCGAGTGGAACAGCAGAAATACGTTCGAAATGAATCCAAGTTCGCCCATAAAATCCATCATGTAGCACGACGAGAATGTGATGACTGTTGCAACACCAACTAGCATCTTTCGACCGCCGTACAATGGCAGGAATTCAAGCTTGGGATCGAGCTAACAGAATAAATTTACAGTATTTTAGAGATATTGGGTTGTGCCAAAAGTTCATGCAGTTCTTTTCACCTTTTTCGACAGAATATGAAAATTTTCAATAGAATATAAAAAGGTAAAGTGCACGAACCTCTTGGATCAATCCAATATTACATGGTGTTCCAAAAAACCGTCATTTGGTCATTTTTTGGAAAAAAATTTTTTCTCCAAAATGACTCATTAGGAGTATTTTTATGCGAAAAATTGATTGCGCGCATCGAAAAACCTTGAAAATGTTGTTCAGCACCATCGAAAACCTTTATATACCAAAACTAGCAAGTTTGCACAGATTTGGCAAATTTCGCATAATCAGCCTATGAAAGATTGAGTGATAGAATAAAAAAGGCTTAACATACCATGATCTATACATCAAACAAAAGCTAGTGATCAGATCCACAACTTTTATAAAGACCAGAAAAAGTAAAAACCATTGTAACATGGTGAAAAGAGCCAATTTTCTTATTTTTAGGAGCCCAGAAATCCATATATATGTCAGAAATTTGCATATTTCTAGAAATTTGCATAAGAAAGTACCCATAGTCAATATACCATTTTGTAGCACAACATTCTAGCTTTTCAACGAGGGGTCGATCATGGTCTGATTCTATCCCCCTACTACGAGATATGGCAGTTAGAAAATTATGTAGTCATTTCTATGAGGTCTCCATGTTTGGAGAGTCCAGAGCCTATCTAAAACGCGATTTAAAATTTTTTGTGGATTCGTATTCAGCATGAGTGAAAATATACCTGTGACCAAACAACAGTATCATGTTTTCGAGTGTTAAAGAATAGTACTCTATTCAACAATCGATTTCTCGCATAAAAATACCCCTGAGTCATTTTGGAGAAAATGAATTTTTTGAAAAATTTTCGCCAAAAATTACCAAATGGCGGTTTTTTGGAACACCCTGTACTCCCTATATGTTAATAGAAAGTTTTATGTAAAACCATACGAGCCATTTGTTCATGAATCTTCAAGCTCGTAGCAGCCATTAGGAAAAGGGGTAGAAATCCTCAAATCCAAAACTTACAAGAACAGCAAAGAAGAAAGGCAAGCTGGCAATACTTGCTGGCACTGTATTCATAATTCGAAGCGGGAACACATGTCCAAGCAAGGCGCCCAACACGAACAGCTTCAAAAACAAACACATGCGATTCTTGGTCTCATCGTAATCTACAAGTAGGTTAATTTTCAAGCGATACTTTGGAGCTAGTTCACTTTGTCAAATTCACTTATCGTGTTCCAAAAGTTGACTAAAACCCCCTAATAGAATGTTTTTAGGCTGCTTTTAAATAAAACTTCCGACTCTTGGACAATAAGGTGCTCCTAAATTTGGTGCCGTTTTGTTCGTCTCGTCGAGCTATAAAGACCCCCTCCCCCACATATTGGAAGGCAAGCCACATACACACACGAGACTCGAATCCTGTATCTTTATATTAAAGAACAGTACTCTATCCAATTGCGCTATGCGATCTTATTTTACATGTTCTTATACCCCCACTCTGAATCAGAGTTTCAATAACCCAAAACAATTATCAAATTGGAGTGAATCCAACTAAGTAAACTATACTTTTATATATGATAGTTTTTGGGGAAAAACATACATTCGGACTGTTTCGACCAATAGTAAATCGGAAGCGCAAAGAGAAGTCCAACTTCGAACCATGAACTTGAATAAAGGTTGCCGACCATGGCTCCAGTGTACTCGCCACTAATAAGGCCCAACAACAAGATACTAATTCCTAAATTGTTTTTCCTCAATACAAAAAAGAAAGTTTTTTGAAATGAAATTACCAAAATAGAATTCCATACAAGTATTTCGCTTTTTTTGATTCGTCGGATCCAATGGCGAATTGTCCGCTAATGTTGCCTTAGCCTTAAAAAACTATTAGACAAAAATAAGTCGATTTTTCCCGTTAGACGTTTAAATAAGCCACATGAACACACAAAAAACCGCCATTTGGCAATTTTTGGCGAAATTTTTTCTTCCAAAATGACCCATTAGGGGTAGTTTTATGCAAGAAATCGATTGCGCGCATCGAAAACCCTTGAAAACGCCATGAAATATCCCATTTTCATATTTTCAAATAGGAATTCCTATTGAAAATAATTGAAAAAATACGAAAGTCTTATATTTCAAGGCGTTTTCAAGGTTTTCGATGCGCGCAATCAATTTCTCGCATAAAAATACCCCTAATGAGTCATTTTGGAGAAAAATTTTTTTAAAATTTTCGCCAAAAAATGATCAAATGGCGGTTTTTTGGAACACCCTGTAAATATATTTTAAAAAATACCTTAGTTTTTAATTCCTCGGACTTCGGTTTGATCTTCTTCTTCCATACTTGGTCGAATTGCTTACATTCACCTACGACTCCTTCATAAAAACCACGGCAACTATGGGCCATGCGAATGATCGTCGATTCACCAATTTCTTTACTCAGAATACCAACTAAAAAAATAACATCTACATATATACAAAATGAAAAAAATCTGCCTACTTTCTCGAATAATCTCCATGTTTGCCTTTTTTTAAAGAATTGTAGCAGGGTTTTTCAATCTGAAATTAATTAAAGGGAGAGTGTCGATTGTGACCCTATCTCCGAAAAATTTTATCAAAATTTTGCAATCTCTAGGGGTAATTTTGTGCGAGAAATCGATTGCACGCATTCCCAAAGCGAGAAAACGCTTCTAAAACCCTTATACGGAAAACTTTATTTAGAATCTTCCTCTTCACTATCACTAAATACTAAAATTTGTTCTAGTTGATCGAACAACATCTAGATATTCATCTAATTCATCTTGCACCAATTCCACCGGTTCTCCTGGACCTTATTTCTCTTCGCTTTCGTTCCAAGGATTCTTTCACAATTTCTTTTTTTCATCCATCGCTTATCGGTCTCTTGGTTTTCCGGCTTTAGGACCTCCAGGAAGTCTTCCACATTCTGGACATCTTTGAAGACGCTTTTCTAGTTAGCAAAATTCTACCAATAAAAATTTAGGCTTGTCTCCACTAACTTCAACCTCTTCTTCATCTTCCATTTCTTCACCAACTTCCAAATTATTGTCAACTCGCATTGAGTCTGGATGAGTTGCGTCAGTTATATTTGGGCATTGAAGAACCATCGAAAATTTCTCGGCGTTGAATCTTGCGCAAACTTTGGTGTCCTGGCCAACGGGTATTATAAACTTTTTCAGATTCCAATAATATACTCCTTGAATGTGTACAAAGAACAAAATTATCCCTAGAGGGGTCTTTTCTACAAAAATCTGGTAAAAAATTTTTTCGGAGATTTGTCGGTCGAATCGACTAGTTCTTAAAAAATTTACTAATAATTCGAAAAGAATGGTCTCTTCGTACTTATTTAGAATATCTTCACTGTGGGCTCTTTGAATGTAGCCCACAGAGGAGGAGTTCTAAATAATTGGAGCCTATGTCGGTGAAAACTGTGTCTATTGAGTGCTTTTTATACTAGCTGAAGCTCGAATTATGCGAATTTTGAGCCGAAAAAGGGCATGTTCCACAGAGGAGATATTCTAAATAAGTACCGGTTTCTTTTTTTGAAAGAATTTACTAATAAGTAAGATAAACTGGGAATAGAGCGCCTGCGTCGATCCCAAGCGGAGCTTCCAAGAACAAAAGTAGCATAAAAAATACAAAACCAAAGTTTTAATCAGGGATTCCAAGAACATTTTATTCAAAATCAGCAAATCTGACTTCAAAAATCAGCTTTTAGGAGCAAAAATCAGAAAATTCTAATATTTCTTATAAATTTGACAAAATTTCGCATCTCAAAAACCAGATGTGATACTGAAAAATGAGATGTTTGCCAGATTTGACATCTCAAAATCTGGCAGTTTTCTGAAAAATCAGCAGACTTGGCAGGGCCCGAAAAGGTGCTAGCACTCAAAAGCACCCTGGGTGCTGGCACCCACCACCCAATGGTGGACCGAAAAAAATTGACATAACTATCCCGACACCTTAGAGCAACCCTTGTATGTCGCGACGACAAATCCACATCTCCCATCATAGTGAGGAACTAGAAGTTCCCATTAATGAAAAGCCGCCCGGACTCGGTAAAGCCATGTTCAAGAATCCACTTGTTCCAGCCGGTCTTATCGCTACTGTTGGATGTCTAGGCGGTATGTTATCGAAAGAGGAGAATATCTGGAATAAAATTTTAGGTTTAATCTTGGGTTCAACCTTTTCTGGACCTCATCGAACTGCCGTATGGGCAGGACGTCGAGTAATTGCTCAAGGTGTGACTTTAAGTGTGGTCTTGGCGACAATGTCTTATACTATGTACAAATATAAACAAACTAATGAACCTTCTAGGAAAGAGTGATAATATATGAGATCTCTATCATAGGTCGACAAGGTGGGAGACCCTCGATGAGGTAGTCCCCTTCAACTTTGGGTCCATAAGTGAATGGGTCAGAGGGAGACTTCCCCCCCCCCCCCCCGCCGACCTATGTTCTCTATTGTGAATACCTATATTAGTTCCATTTTAGTTTATAGATGCACAGTTTTAAGTTGATCTAAACAATAAACTCTTTTATATCAAAGCCGAATTGGCCAGGTGGGGAGCAATCCTGAAAAGTTGCATAAAATGACCACAACTTTGGTCCCTTGCGATTCCCGAGTTGACTGTAAAAAAACGAAAAATACTCCATTTTTCATGAACTTTTCGAAGATCAACAAAAATGTCAACAACTTTTCCCGAATGCTTTCAAAATAATGCATCTTGGGTATTACCCATTTTTTATCTCTAATTGATTTGGCCATGATACTTGGTTGATAGAATGGCCGACAACACAACCGTTGGTAATAAATTATCTTCCTTCTTAGATGTTTGTTGCTGATTGCACACGCTGTTTTTCTTATGTTATTTTCTTTTTCGTTTGATCTTTATTCGTTCTTACTAGGAACCGTCCCAAATTGTTAGGTCAAAATGAGTTTTATGTTAAAGAGGACGAAAAAATATATCGAAAAACGTGAAAAATTTTTTACACCTCTGTGGAGCCCAAAAAATGTGTTATTTTGGGTCTGAAAGATAGCCTCATAACTTTTTATGGTTAAAAGCTTTTTCAATGATTATTTGTGCATCTGTTAGGGGGTGAAAAGACGCAAACTATGGTATATTAACTTTGGCCTCAAACCTTTTCTTCATGGCTAGAAACGTCTTACAAAATGACACCTTAAGAAAAAAAGGTGTCGTTTTGTAAGGCGTTTTTAACCATGAAGACAAAGGTTTGAGGCCAAAGTTAATATACCATAGTTTGCGTCTTTTCATTCCCTAACAGATGCAAAAATAATAATTGAAAAAGCTTTTAACCATAAAAAGTTATGAGGCTATCTTTCAGACCCCAAAATAACACATTTTTTGGGCTCCAGGCCCACAGAGGTGTAAACAATTTTTCACGTTTTTCGATGTATTTTTTCGTCCTCTTTAACATAAAACTCATTATGACACAAACTTTGACCTAACAATTTGGAATGGTTCCTTGTTAGATGGACTACAGAGGAAGGGTTATCTCTGCGACACTAATATGGGTTAAAGACAAACTTTTGTCGAATATTCAAATTAAAATTGGCACTGATGGACATATTGAAGCTATAGGGGAATGTCTTGCTGAGCAGAGCCAAGTTATACACTTTCGAAACACTGTATGTCTGGAATTTTTACTTAATTTTTGACCTCCCCTTATGCCATTGGTTAGATCAGGGGGTCGAAAAGGGGCCTCAGCCCATTTTTCGACCCCTGGGTTAGCAACAGATTAGGCTTAGGCCTCACACTACCAGAATCACATGTGTTTCAAACGGCAACCAGTTTGAAGCTGAATTTTTAGAAATTTTTGAAAAAATTTTTTCACTTTTCCCAAAATCGAATTTTCAAAAAATTCTCCAAATCGACTGATTTACTCGGGGATCTCGTCTCAAAACTATTTTTAAATTCATCTTACTAGGTGTTACTACCCGGATTTATAAACGCTCATTCTCATGCTTTCCATCGTTTCCTTCGAGGACGAAGTGAAATCGGGAATACTGGAGCAGATACTTTTTGGAAGTGGCGCGACAACATGTACAAACTTGTCGAGGATGCCACCTATGAACAACTGAAAACGGTAAGGTGCCATTTATACTTCCGCCGTGTCGCGACGCGACAGTTCATTTTGTGTCGTACGACACCAAAAATGCACTGTCGCGTCGCGACACGACGGAAGTATAAATGGCGCCTAATAATATATATCTAGAGACCGGCGTACAGTCAGCTCTCAATTTAGTGACCCCTCCCAGAGTTCTCCCGCCAACACGACCACGCAGGGATGCATTGCAAAAGTATAAACTGGGAACAATATGTGTTCTAAACATCTTATATTCTTTTTTCTTAACCCATTTTGGACCCCTGGTCGGAAGTACTTTCCCGTTGGCTGTTAGCGTTGGTTTCCTATAGTTCTCGTTATATAGCGCAGACCCTTACCCAAATTTTTGCCATTGCTCTCAATTAAATTTGTTTCTACACACATTTTGGACATTTTTAGCAAAAAATTTCGAAAAAGAATCAAAAAATTTTTTCACATGCCGGTCTCTAATTATTTCACTTTATAATCCATATGGAAAAATTTTTTTGTATTGTAAAACTTTTTTTTCAGTTTTGTAAAACAACCTTTGATGAAATGCTCATGGCCGGAATTACAACCGTAGGCGAATTTCACTATATTCACCACGGCAATGGAAGATTCGATCTCGATGAAGCAGTTATAGACGCCGCTGCTGCAAGTGGGATAAGATTAGTCTTAATCGAAACGCTGTATTGTCGTTCCGGCTTTGCTGCGACCGATGTTTTGTCGGAGCAGCGAAGATTCCAGGCGAATGTGAATGAGTTTTTGGCAAAGATTGATGTTTTGGAAGCACACAGCAAGTCGAATGAAAATGTTACGATTGCTGTAGCTGGTGAGTCTCTGTGCAGGGACGGCGCCAAGGTGGTGCATGTGGTGCACGTGCACCACCCTTCTGGCCAAAAAAAGTAAAATTTTTCCAAAGGGTCCCCCTTATGTTTTGGGCAGGAATTCAAAAATTTTTCGCGCCGAAGGCGCGATCAAATTTTTAGATTTGGTTTGGTCAATTGTTATTTTTATGTTTAACTAATAAAATTTCGTTTAAAACATGTTGAATTGTCAAACAGAAAATTATTGGCTTTTTGATATAAAACTATTTATCGGGTGCACCACCCTTCCAAAATCTTTGGCGCCGTCCCTGTCTCTGTGTTATAAAGATCGGACGAAAAACAAAAAATTTTCAAAATTTTGGCCAAAATTTCCCATTTTTTCACTAAAAATATCCTAATTTCTCATTTTGTCACCAAAATTTCCCATTTTTTCAACAAGAATTGTAATTTTCTGAGCATTTCAGCTTAAAAACAAGCTTTTCAAAAAATTTTTGTTTTTGGTTAAATATACAGAGTGTCCCAAAATTTTGTAACGCTAAAATTTGCCCACAACTTTTTTCACCTTTTTTTAGCTCATTCATTGCGCGCAGTCGACCGTTCCAGCCTCCAAAAACTGTGGAACATGACCAACCAAAAGAAACTCGCCTTCCACATTCACCTTGAAGAGCAGCCTAAAGAAGTAGAAGATTGTATTGAAGTTGAAGGCACACGACCAAGTCAATTTCTCCGTGCTAACCTACCCATCAACGAACGTTTAACTGCGGTGCATTGTACCTATACCAAGAGAGAAGAGTTAGACGAGTTGGCTAAAGCCGGCGTGAATATTTGTGTCTGCCCGACTACCGAAGGCAAATTCTAGCTAGCGTAAATTCTAGTCACAAAGATTTTTCTAGGGTTTCTGGGTGATGGAATACCAGACCTATCGGAAGTTGATACAATTTGTCTTGGTACTGATTGCAATAATCGTTTGTGTTTTTTAGAGGAAATGAGATGGCTAGCTTTTTGTCAAAATGTAAGTCGATGAAATTTTTCGAAGAAAAATTTTTTCATCTGGAATTGATCCGGGTAATTTTATACGGGGAATCCGAATTTCACATTTCCAAGACCTAATTTTGGAATTGTTCCGTGAAATAGACAGCTTTTTCGATCCATGGACAACAAGCATTAATGCTTCTTGGTTTTTCCACATGCATTTGGATGGAGGCGGTATGGATACTGTTAGAGGGTCAATTTCAGATGATGAAACAAAAATTTTTTTTCGAAAAATTTCAGATTCAGTGGGATACACCTAATCGATTACTAGTTCCTACAATTTAGATGAAGGAAAATCGCCGGAACATCGCCTCATTGAATGCAGAGAAATTACTCAAAATTTCTACAGAGAACGGTGCCCGTGCTCTTGGACTGGGCGCACGAGTGGGAAATTTCGAAGTCGGTGCCCATTTCGACTTTGTTGGGTTTGATCTTGAATCTCCCCGGCTGAGATTTGTGGATGAGAACGACGAAATGCTTGATGCAATTATTTTTGGCTGTGGGAATTCCGAAATTAGCATAGTCGGTGTTGCTGGACAAACTAAATTTTCGAATCAACGAAAAAACTGATTAGTTCTTTTTCAAATAGAATACTTTATACGCATAATACCCAAATAAATATAAAAAATATGCAAATTTTCACCATAATATATCATGTCTTTATTTCTCTTCACCACCAGTTTTCTTGGGAAGAAGTGTCGCATGAATATTCGGCAAGACACCGCCCTGCGCAATAGTAACACCAGAAAGAAGCTTGTTGAGCTCTTCGTCGTTTCGAACAGCCAATTGCAAGTGACGCGGGTTGATACGAGTTTTTTTGTTGTCACGCGCAGCATTTCCAGCCAATTCCAAAACTTCTGCCGCCAAATATTCAAGTACAGCCGCTAGATAGACTGGCGCTCCAGAACCGACTCGTTCAGCATAATTGCCTTTGCGGAGGAGACGATGAAGCCGACCAACTGGGAATTGTAAACCGGCGCGAGATGAGCGAGTTTTCGACTTTCCGCCGGACTTGGCTTTGCCACCTTTTCCACGAGCTGACATGGTTGTGTTTGTTGTAGTTATCTGAAAAAAATTTTTATAAAATTTATAGTCGAAAACTCCCCCGCGCACAAAAAATTAGAGAACTTTTTTGAAAATCGAATTTTTTCAATTTTTAGTGGGATAACCCCCTAATTTTTTAATTTAAAAAATCATTATTACCATCGTGTTAGTCGAAAACCCCGAGTACAAAAAAGCAACAAAAAATGCTCCATTTTGGCGGTGGGATACTTGCGGACGGACATTTGCGGGCAAAACTTTTGAAAAATTCAATTTTTTCAAAAAATTCAATTTTTCAAATGTTTCGTCCGCAAATATCCGTCCGCAAATGTCCGTTCGCAAATGTCCGTTCGCAAATGTCCGTCCGCAAATGTCCCGTACGCAAAAGTACGTCCGCAAATATCCCACCGCCCCATTTTTCATGAATTTTTCGGATATATACTTTTTACATACGATTTTTTTTCTGAGTGGATTGATCCTTTGAGGAAAAAAATCGTAAAAAAACATCCTTTTTATATGTCCTTGAGCAAACTATGCCTTTTTTTCTTGCCAAAAGCCTTATACACATTTTCGACTATACATATCAATATCAAAGAAAAAAATTAGTGAAATTTATCTATTTTTTGGCGTTTCGCCAATTCTTATTCGAGTATTGATTCAGTCGACTAGTCAACATTTCTCTTCGGTGTTAGTGGATTTCCAACACATTCAAATGCGCGCGAAAATGTGAGGTTTTTTTGCGAGACTTTTTTCTCAATCAATATGGATATATTATTGATTTGTGTTAGAGGATTTCGTAATGTTTGTGGCGAACAACAAAAGGATAAAAACTAAACGTGTGTGGATTCTTGACATTTTTTTCGCATTTGGTTAATATGATATCCATTATGTCGTTTCATTCATATCGTTTTATTTGATCGTTTCATTCGTATCGTTTTTTTAAATTGGCCTGAATATTGACACGAAAACCTTGAATTTGATTTCGCTCCATTATATCGTTTCGTTCGTGTCGTTTCATTCGTATCGTTTTTTGAATTTTCCTGAAAACCCTGAATTTGGTTTCATTTCATTCGTATCGTTCCATCCTCTTCATTCATTATTAGAGCCTACGCCTTTTTTGTATGAACGTTGTTTTCAATGAAATTCAAAAATTGTATAGTTTTTAAAAAATCGTGGTTGATTCCGGTAGAGATATTTTAACTGTCGTCTTTGTTTTTACTTGTAACGAAAAATAATATTTTAGGTTTACAGTTAGCTTGTTTCCAAAATGACTGGACGTGGCAAAGGAGGTAAAGGATTGGGAAAAGGTGGCGCAAAACGTCACAGAAAGGTTTTGCGAGATAACATCCAGGTATATAATTTATGTAACAAGTATAACCAGGATATTCAAGGACCAGTCGAGTGGGAAAAAAGTTGCCATTGACCCAATTCCTAGCTTGAACCGTACGGTCAACCGATCGGTTCACGGTTGACCATACGGTTCACTGTCAACCGTGAACCGTACGGTTCCCCGTGGCCCCGTAGGCCACCCGTACAACCTCATAGGCCATCCATACGCCCCCGTAGATAAACTTTACGGCGTTTTTTCAACCCGTAGTGTATGTAACACGCATTAAAAAATAACATTTTTTAATTTATTGAGCATTCTTTGTTCATTTGTTTGCAAAATCCTTGTTTCTATAAAAATTTTCCATATGGGCACTTTCAACATTTTTGGGTTGAAAAAACGCCGTAAAGTTTATCTACGGGGCGTATGGATGGCCTATGAGGTTGTACGGGTGGCCTACGGGGCCACGGGAAGCCGTACGGTTCACGGTTAACCGTACGGTTGACAGTGAACCGTACGGTTCAAGCTAGGAATTGGGCCATTGTTTTGTTGATATTCTGAAAGTTCATGAAAAATGGAGCATTTTTTGGCATTTTCTGAATCGTTGTAGTTTTCGAGATAATTGCGTTTGAAATTGTTCATGTTTTCGTTGTAATACACAAACTTTTTTGCAATTTTAAATAGATTTTTTTGAAATTTTCATAAAATGAACATTGTAGCTATAATTTTTTATAGCTAAATGAGACGAACAAAATGACACGAAAATTATCCAATTTGAAAATTGTTTTGGGTTATTGAAACGAAAACCCTGATTCATGTTTTCGTTTCAATAACTCAAAACAATTTTCAAATTGGGTAATGTTAGTGTCGTTTTGTTCGTCTCATTTATCTACAATGTTCATTTTATGAAAATTGAAAAAATCGATTTAAAAATTCAAAAAAGTTTGTATTACAACGAAAACATGAACAATTTCAAACGCAATTATCTAGAAAACTATAACGGTTCAGAGGTTGTCGTAAAAACAAAAAATGCTCCATTTTTCATAAACTTTCTTTCGAATATCAATAAAAATTGGCAACTTTTTCTCCACTGGTTGGTACTTTAAAAAGTTGTTGTCTCTATATATCGCTTTTAGGGAATTACAAAGCCCGCAATTCGTCGTCTGGCACGTCGTGGAGGTGTCAAGCGTATCTCTGGCCTGATTTATGAAGAAACAAGAGGTGTCCTCAAAGTGTTCCTCGAAAACGTCATCCGTGATGCTGTGACCTACTGTGAACATGCTAAGCGCAAGACCGTTACTGCGATGGACGTCGTTTATGCACTTAAACGACAAGGACGTACTCTGTATGGCTTCGGTGGCTAAATTCCAAAAACAACAACTCCAATGATCTCACTAATATTTCGTATTTGATTAATAATTATTTGTGTTCAACTTTAAGGAAAACATTTTTTAAATAAATTTTCTTCTCTCTTTTTTTCTTTGGAAATATAACAAACAGTAATAAATAAAAACTTACAGGGTAAGTCAAAAAAGTGCATTTTTGGGACCCGAAAAAATTTTTTGGGACCGGAAAATTTTTTATACTAAAAACCCATATAAGGGTAATTTTATGCAGGAAAATTGTGCGCATTCCCGCTTCCTTGACCCTAATTCCACGCTTCCTTGACCCTGATTCAAGGAATGGATTCGGTGTATTGACGCGAAAATCGAAAACATTCTATTTTTGCGCTGAAAGCATCCATCTGGGGGTAATTTTACGATTGCGCACATTTTCTAAGCATGAAAAAAATTATCTTTATCCTGATTCAGTGAATGAAGTTGGTGTATTGACGCGAAAATCGAAAAATTTTCTTTTTTCACCCGTATACCAACTCTATTCCCTGAATCAGGGTAAGATAATTTTTTCATGCTTAGAAAATGTACGCAATCGATTCGCCCGCATAAGATTACCTCTATATGGGTCATTTTTAGTAAAAAATTTTCCGGCCCCAAAAAATTTTTTCAGGCCCAAAAATGCACCTTTTTTACTTTCTCTGTACAATTTTTTTTGGGAAAAACTTAAAATTTTTTTGATAAAGCAAAATTGTTTCAATTTTCCTTTCGTTCATAGTTCATTTGCAACTGATATGATAAAAGCACATAGACATGAGGCGGTTCAACACATAATTTACTGTCTAGGTTCTTCTATTAGCATAAAAAATGCCAAAATTTTCAATCAAAACACAAATTCCATATGTGCTTTATATTAAGGAATCGTCACCAAGTGTGTCCTCGAAATTTTGAATAATTTCAACGTCATTAGATGCAGAAAAAATATATAAGAAACATATATTTATTCGTTTTTACCCCAAAATTTAAGAAAGCGGTATTTTTTGGATTAAAAATTTAAAAAAATAAAGTGCAAAAATGTACAAAAAAATATTTATCCAGGCGGTACTCGAACCCGACATTGGTTTCTAAAAAGCTCGAGCGCTTACCACTACGCTAAACACACAATTTCGACCTATCAATAACATTATTTCACTCTTTTTTGAAAATTTGATTTATTTATTTAAATGTTTCATGGATTAACAAGGCGTGGCATCATTAATTTAAACAATTTTGATATTTTTGATTTTGAAAATTTGTTCCATGATTGGAAGCCATCAGAGCGTTGTCATTGTGGCAGACGTGGATTTATGAAATGTGACCATTTTTGCACTTTATTTAAAAAAATTTTTAATCCAAAAAATACAGCTCTCTGAAATTTTGGGGTAAAAACGAATAAATATGTGTTTCTTATATATTTTTTCTGCATCTAATGACGTTGAAATTATTCAAAATTTCGAGGACACACTTGGTGACTATTCCTTGTTAGTTATCAAGTGTGTGTAATTAGTAGTTATAGTTGAAAAAATTTTTTTTTACTACCACGGAACTTTTGATTGAATCAGGCAACGTGTACATTGAAACGAAAGAAAATGTGAATCCTTATATAGCTTTTTCATGCATCCCTGCGTGGTCGTGTTGACGGAAAAATCAGGATTAGATAGTACTATTAGTTAGGATTAGTTAGTACTAATCTTTATCTATTAGTTAGTTAGGATTACTTAGTAGTTAGTACTAATCCTGATTTTCTCGCTATACGACCACGCAGGGATGCATGAAAAAGCTATATAAGGATCCACGTTTTTTTCGTTTCAATGTACACATTGCCTGATTCAATAAAAAGTTCCGTGGTAGCCAACAAAAAAAATTTCGACTATAGTTATCAAGTTTATTGACGACTACACTTTGTTTTTGAAACTTTATCGAATCTTGGATGTTATGATCTTTTGCCAAATCGTTTCACTAAACACGATTTTATTGAAATTCAGGCAACATTTTTAATCAATGAGAAAACCAATGTTTTATTCATTGATATAAAAAATGTTGCTTGAATTTTCACGCTAGCCCATCCGGGAACAGATTTGAATTTGCCTGAATATTGACACGAAAACCCTGAATTTTACATTTTTTTAAATGCGCTTAATCATTGGGTGTATTTAAAAAACAAAGACGACATTCTTTATAGCTCGATGACGACGAACAAAACGACACCAAATTTATCCAATTTGATCAATGTTTTGGGTTATTAAGACGAAAACTCTGATTCAGAGTTTTCGTTTCAATAACCCAAAACAATGATCAAATTGGATAAATTTGGTGTCGTTTTGTTCGTCTCGTTGAGCTATAAAAAATGCCGTCTTAGCGTTTTAAATACACCCAATTATTTTGCGTATTTAAAAAAATCGAAAATTTCGATTTCTATGATTGTGTTTTCGATTCAGCACTACTAATTAGCGATAAATTTTTTAACGAATTTCGCGCTGCCACACTAATCCTTAATTAGTAAAAGTGCAGTACCATTAATGAGGTACAGTCGGTTACTGAGGTACAGCTCGATAAACCGACACCCCTTCATGTGGGGAGGGGAGTCGGTTTATCGAATTTCCGGGGGTGGGCGAGCGCCGACTGTATTTGAGTTTAGTTTCATTGTTAATCTATCACAATCATGATCATTCGCCACTTTCAGATTCAGTTGGCAGGTTGATCCGTTGAGGTTTTAACAAAATGTTCGATCTAACAAATTTAGAAAATTTCCTATAAATATTGATCAAATCGAGTTGATTCAAATTCTTGTTAAAAAAAAATTTTCAACTTTCTAATTTGTGAATTTGCCTAGAGCCAAAAAAACCGTACTTTTGTCGTTTTTTGGAGAAAAATTTTCAAAAATCGCAAAAATACCCCGGAGCTCGTCTACATGAGGGGGATTGATGTGATTTTTTTCAAAAAAATTTTTTCTCAAAAATGACCTATATAGGGGTAAAAACACCTGAAAAATCCAAAAAAAGCACTCCCGACGTATAGAAAAAAAATCTCCGACCCTTGTATGCGATATTTTTCATGGCCCTTTACACATACGTTGTTGTGATGATAATCCGATAGCAAGGTGAAACCCTGCAAAAAAGCGCATACAAGGGTCAGAGATTTTTTCCATACGTCGGGAGTGCTTTTTTTGGATTTTTCAGGTGTTTTTACCCTTATATAAGTCATTTTTGAGAAAAAATTTTTTTGAAAAAAAATCGTGTGGGTGGCCCCCCATGTAGACGAGCTCCAATACCCCTTATAGATGATTGTTGAAAAAAAATTTTCACCAAAAAACGCAAAAGTACAGTTTTTTGCTCACCCTGTATCTCTAAAAAATTCTTTCTTCATTTTTTTCATTTTGCATTTGAGTCCATGTATGATGTTTGATCTAAGAAATTTTTTCTTCCACCAAATGCTGCTCTGGGATTTCAAAAAAAAAAATTTTCACCCTTTTGACAAGTTTCAAACGTGTACTTGGGTCTTTTCTTCTTTCGCATAATTGATTCATACTGGTCACACTCGTCGACATTTGCCTGATCACAGAACAAAGAACTATCATTTCTCTATTTTTAATATTACAAAATATAAATCTCTTCGCTGGCCTTGGACGGTAAAACACCTAACCCAGCTAGGCAAACTGAGCAAATAGTGATTGACACAGAAAAAGGCTCTTCCGTTTTTGAGTAGGCCATTATTGGAAAATTAAAAGTCGGACCATCCACTTTTTATGGCGTGCGATTTTTTTTATTATCTTGTCCATGCAGCATGACTGCGTCACCACTCAGTTAGCGGGTCGCGGCCTGGCTGGCCACGTTGCGAAGTGTGAGAGGCGCTTTCTTGAGGAGTGCGCTTTCTTTGTGTCTGGCGCTTTTTCGCTTTTTTAAAATAAGTTAGATCTCTATTTCCTGCGAATCATGTGCATTGCACCTGAACACTTAAAGGACATGGGCAGTTTTGGACAGAATTTTTTTGTAACGCTGTTCAAACTGCAGGGTTCAAAGTTGGGATGATCAACTTTCGCGTTCGACGAAATTCCAAATCGTGCGTGAAAAATTTAAACGAGGTGTATTGAATCGAAGGGAATGACACCATTTGAATTTGATCTGTGTATTGAACGAAAATTTTTTTAAAATCAATTTTCACACCGATTTTTAAAATTTTCATTAAAAAACATTCGTCATTTTTATATAACTCGGCAAGGCGAATAAAATGACACCAAATTGATCCAATTTGAAAATTGTTTTGGGTTATTGAAACGAAAACCCTGATTCAGGGTTTTCGTTTCAATAACCCAAAACAATTTTCAAATTGGATCAATTTGGTGTCATTTTATTCGTCTCGTAGAGAATGACGAATATTTTTTAATGAAAATTTTTATCAAATTTTGCTCAAAAATTGAATTTTTTCTTCTGATTCAGGGAGATTAGTGCATGTTCGATTTTCACTTCAATACATAATCTTATTTCTCTGAATCAGGGTCAAGGAGCATTTTTAAGATTCGGGAATGCGCGCAATCGATTCCCTGCATGAAATTACCCCCCAAAAATATAATTTTGAGGGAGAAATTTCAAAATTTTTCGATTTTCGCTTCAATGCACACATCTATTTCCCTGAATAAGGGAAGCAGAAATGCGCGCAATGATTTCATTCATCTTGTATTTGTTTTTATTAAAAAATAATTTAGGAACATGGTTTTACGCGACGAAGAGTATGAAGATTTTTATGTGAAAATTGATGGGAAATGGTTATTAATAGATAAAAAAATTTTAAGCGCTCATCCAGGTGGCTGCGCCATTTTAGGTAAGAGCTTTCTCTATACCCATTTTTTAATTTAAAAATTTTGGAGATTCTCTAAGCCTAGGCTTAAGCCTAAGCCCTTAGAGGATATTTTTCCATAAAATTACTTTAAAAAAGTATCAGTTTTTGGAATCCTGTTGATTGCGTCTCCCCAGGGGGAAGAGCTCCAAAATTTTGATCTGTGTATTGAAACAAAAATTATTCTTTTTTAGCCTATAAGAGTAAAGATGCGAGCACAGTTTTTCATAGCTTTCATGTTGGCTCAAAGCCTGCGTATAAAATGCTTCAAGATGTACGTGAAATGCAGAAAGATTCGAATCCTGCCCCTCCTCAAGAAAAGGAAGACCCCCCAGGATTTGACGACCTTAATATGGGAGCTTACAACCTAAGTGAAGATGATGCTAAAAGGATAACGAAAGAGTTTGATCAACTCCGTTTCGAAGTCCGAAGGAAGGGTCTACTTGACGGGGAAACTCCATTCTTCGCACAAAAAATTCTTGAATGTCTAATGATAATAGGTCTAGCAGTGATCCTCCAAATTAAAGGCTATTATATTCCGTCTGCACTTTGTATGGGGCTTGCATGGCAACAACTTGGGTGGATGATCCACGAATATTGTCATCATCAACATTTTAAAGTGAGAAAAAAGGACCAGTGGGAAAAAAGTTGCCCATTTTTATTGATATTCGGAAAGTTCATGAAAAATGGAGCATTTTTTGTTTTTACAGTAAATTCTGAATCGTTGTAGTTTTCGAGATAATTGCGTTTGAAAATTTTCATACTTTTCGTTATAATACACAAACTTTTTTGAATTTTTAGATCGATTTTTTCAATTTTCATAAAATGAATATTGTAGCTATAATTTTATAGCTAAATGAGACGAACAAAATGACACGAAAATTATCCAATTTGAAAATTGTTTTGGGTTATCGAAACGAAAACATGAATCAGAATTTTCGTTTCAATAACCCAAACCAATTTTCAAATTGGATACTTTTCGTGTCATTTTGTTCGTCTCATTTAGCTATAAAAAATTCTAGCTACAATGCTCATTTTATGAAAATTGAACAAATCGATTAAAAATTCAAAACAACTTGTGTATTACAACGAAAACATGTACACAAATTCAAAATTTCTAACGCAATTCTCTCGAAAACTACAACGATTCAGGTAAAAAATACTCCATTTTTCATGAGCTTTCCGAATTTCAACAAAAAATGGGCAACTTTTTCCCACTCATGTTTTTCTCGACCCGAAAAGTTTTCCCCCTGACCCTGAATCAGGGAATCGGAGTGTGTGTATTGAAGCGAAAATCGAAAATGTTTAGATTCTCTGATAAAAATGACTTTCTGGGGATAAATTTATGCGGGGAATCGATTGCGCGCATTCCCGAAGCTTGAAATTGCTACCCTGATTCTGAATCAGGGTGTGTGTATTGAAGCGATAACCAATTTTTGCTATAATACATCAATTTTTCTTTGATTCAGGATCAGG
>OZJO01020887.1:0-24688 GCA_900406225.1 Acrobeloides nanus
ACAATGTTCATTTTATGAAAATTTAAAAAATCGATGCAAAAATCAATTTTTCCGCAAAAAATTCAAAAAAGTTTGTGCATTACAACGAAGAGCTTGAAACAAACTCAAAATTTCAAATGCAATTATCTTGAAAACTACAACGATTCAGAACATGCCGTAAAAACAAAAAATGCTCCATTTTTCCATGATCTTTCCGAATATATCATTTTTTCATATGATTGTAACTTACTGGACTGGTCCTTTAAGGCAAAAAAAGTTATTACACTTTGAAAATTTTCAAAAAAGCAAGTTAGGCTCCGGACTTAACTTACCGGTAAGTTAAGTCCAGGATCTAACTTACTGGTAAGGTACGTTTCGCTCTAGTGCTGAGTATTCCTGCTAAATGCACAATCAAATGCATAAAGCACCAATGGTCATTGATCAACGTCAAACATTTCACAATCAATCAATACATTGATAACAAATATATGATTATTCTTTTTTAATTACTCCTAATAGGGTCATTTTTGAGAAAATTTCAAAACAAATTTTTTTCGAATTTAGACCACGTTCAATGGATATAAGAGCCGAAGTAGCCACACTTTTTTTTCCATCTCTAGCCATAAAATAGTCATATGCTCTTGATAAGTGTGGCTGTTTTTTTATTTCAAAAAATCAATATAATGTTAGATTATAAAAAGTTTGACTTCGAAACAGGTTAGAGACAAATCCCTTCAGGTGATTTGCCTAAAAAATGAGAAAAAGAGCAAAAAGAGAGATCTTTATCTCATGAAAAATTTTGGATTGATCAAAGATTTAATGACAGTTCATTACTTTATTATTGTTGTTCACCTATACTTGTCCATATGTTTACATTTTCAAAATGTTGTTTATTTTTATGGAAGTAATTTTTAATATTTAGAAATTCGCGATGCATTTTTCTTCTCCCCTACCAACTCAACCATATTTAAACTACCGAATTATTGGTGTGGTTGATAATTTTGCGTATATTTCTGATGATGTTAGCACTGCCAACGCTACAACTTTAAAAATGAAACCAAGTTTGAGAATTTTGAAAAAAAATATTTTTGACAACTCAGAAGCTAAGCATTTTTGGAAAAGAAAATTTAAAGCACTTGGTTGTTGGGACTGTGATGAAACCAATGCTTCTTTAGCTATTTATGGAATGTCTCTAAACAAAGAATTTATTTATGCATTGGCTACGAAAATTGTTGCGGTAAAATTTATCTTTCACCACTTTGAGCAATATGAGATATGTGCCTTCAAAAATATTAAAAGTTTGAATAGGTGCCATTCCAAAATCGAAATTCGTTGTGTGTTTCTTTCAACTTTGCATTTTGGTGGGGAGTTGGGGCCATCAAGGGGTGGGTCGAAGACCCAAATGCGATACGTTTGTCGACCAAAAAAACGTATTGCATTTCATACATAAAAAAATTGTATCGCAGGTCGGCGCGAAGCGCCGACCTGCGATACAATTTTTCCTTCGTCCATAACACCCAACTGCGACATGTTTTCTAAATTTGACCCTCTTGTGGCGATATGGGGGTGGGTCAACCCCTTGCCCACGTATGGTTAGGGCAGTTGTGAATGGACATAAGTGTAACCTAGAGCACATGGACGTTGGTCTATATTTTACAGACGAGGGTTGTGCCTTGTGCTGAGGTTTAGGGGAGGGTTATGCCTAGGGAGAGGGGAGGGTTGTACCGAGCGGGAGAGGAGGGTTATGCTCAGTGGAAGGGGAGGGTTATACCAAGTGGGAGAAGAGGGATTTGCTGAGTGGGGGGTTATGCCTACGGGGAGGGGAGAGTTGTGCTAAGTGGGAGGGAGGTTTGTGCTAAGTGAAAGGAGAAGGTTGCCGAAGGGAGGGAAGAGGATGGTAGTACCGCCCGAAGGGCGTCACGAACCTATAGTGGAAGGAGAGGGTTATGTCGAGTGGGAGAAGAGGGTTGTGCTGAGGGAATAGGGTCTGTGCCATCCGAAGGTGGCACAACTTGGGGGAGTTTTTTCGTAAAATTTTTGAGAAAATCGAAAAATATATGGGTAGATGCTTTTTTCCAATTTTTTCCAAAATTTCCCTCTTATGTTTTTTTCGATTTTTTCATTTGAGACACCCTGTATATGGTTAAAAATCAAAATTTTGATTTTTGAAAAAATTTTGATTTAGTCCGATCTCTATTTGAAATTTTATAAATCTTTTAGTATGACGAAGAATCTAATATGATTGCAGTCTTGTGGGATTTGTTTAAAATCAAAATTTCCGATGGATCATATTCCTCATATGATTTGGATATTGATGTTTCTCAGACGGATTTAGCACAGAGTTTTCAACGCGAAAGGTGCACAATCTGTAAATTTACTGAACTCAAGTGCATCAATGATGAAGAAATGATTATAATCAAATTTCGAACCATAGAACCAGTTTATGAAATTTTTCATATAAAGATATGTCAAGTAAGTTTTATTATTCAAAATCAATTAGATGACAAGCGGATTTGATCCCGCGATTATAAGACTCGGACGTCTATAGCACTGCCACTGTTCTATTATTGCTATGTTGACGAGAAAAATTAATTTTCGCTATGTTTTAAACATTTTTTAAAATTCAACGGCATTAAATTTTTTCGAGATTTTTTGGGTAGTACCGTTTTTGGTCATGCTTAATCAGAAAAAAAATTTTAAGGTCCTTTTTCCTTGATTGAAGCTTTGAATAACATTTTTAAGGACCTTAGAAGGGTTGCGCGACAAAATTTTTTTGGATTCTTGTAAAGCTCGAAATTTGTAGTATTTTGAAAAGAAAATTATTGAAAAAACTTTTTAAATGGTTGAGATATCCTCAAAAAACCGATGGTAGATGACCTTTGACTCACCCTGTACATTTTTTGGTTGACTTAGATCATTCGCGCCGACAAAAAGATTTGTGGGTGGGGTTTGATGGGTATGAGACTTTTCGAAAATTCAACTAACCCCCTGGACATGTAGAATTCAAATCATAAAAATAAAAATTTTTTAGAAAAAAACTTTCACTATGTACAAACAAAGAATAATATTAGATATTCCAACAATGAATGAGCCGTTATACATTTTGCATTCGGATTTACTATTAAAGTCCAGAAATTTATTGGCTCATCAATCGTCTAATGAATTCTACTTGATTGATGAAAAATTTCAAACTAAAGTTATGAACGGAAAGGAGGACTCTATTAAGGCATTTTTTTAAAGAAGTAAAAATTGAAAAAAATATTTTTTAGATAAAACGAGAATTGGAAGTCATTAGAGCAATTGAAAATGGCAACGAAATTTTTATCATCATGCAAGACTCCTTTTCCTATAACTATAGAATGTATAAGATTATAATTGATAACGAACATCACAAGTAAATTTAATAATTATTAGCAAGGGCGTACGCAGCTCATCAAAAACTGGGAAATGGGAATCTGGGCTACTACTTTTATATAAATACCTATAGCAAGTTTTCGCTTCAAAAAAAGTTATAGCCCAATCTTTGAGGCATACCCTGATTTTATGACAAAAAAAAAACAAAAAAATCCGACAAAAATCGACAATTTTGACCAGATTACGGGGGTTTTCAGTCAAAGTGAGCAAAAATGTAGTCTAGATTCCGAGGAAAATTTTGGTATATATTTTCGGCCAATTTTTTTGATCCTGCTGACACCCTTCCCCCCCCCCCAGCTACGCGGATGTACGGACACAGGAATGGGCTTTTAATCCTACGACATTAAAAGTGTAATGTCTAGAGATGGCCAAAAAGTTACGAAAATCGTAAACGTTGAAAAATGTAAAATTTTTAAAGAAAAATTGAAAAAAATAATTTGCCATAATTTATATATATTCGGGGAAATTCATGAAAAATGGAGCATTTTTTGTTTTTACAGTAAATTCTGAATCGTTACCGTTATCGAGATAATCGCATTTAAAGTTGGCGATTTTTGGAATTGGTTTTGAATTTGAATTTCCCGCTAAAACCTGATTTTCAATTTTGGCGGGAAATTCAAATTCAAAATCGCAACTCAAAAATCGCTAACTTCAAACGCAATTATCTCGACAACGGTAACGATTCAAAATTTACTGTAAAAACAAAAAATGCTCCATTTTTCATGAATTTCCCGAATATATATAAATTATGGCAAATTTTTTTTTCAATATTTCGTAAAAATTTTTTATATTTTTCAACGTTTACTATTTTCGTACCTTTTTAGCCATCCCTAGTAATGTCTATGTGTCCGGACGATCTCGGGAACTCTTGATTTAAACTCGGAATGTTATTGCAAAAATTTTAGGGGACGATGGGAGAAGACGATTGACACAAATCATTGAAATCGGGAGCAAAATTTTTTTCATTTTTATACCCCTTGGGGGCCAAGGAAAAATATATATACATTTTCAGCTCAGTATATACTGAGCTTGATTTTTCCGCCAACATGCATCCCTGCGTGGTCGTGTTGGTGAGAATGGGCGTTGTCCGTTCGGGAGTGCCACTCAGAGAAACCGCGAAAGCGGAACGCTTGGCTCCCGGTACTGTTTATGATTTTATTAAACACTTTTATGTTTTTAGATATACATTGGAATTCTATGCTTCATTTCCCTTTACAAAGAAACCCATCCGGAGCTTATTATATTACCAAGATAGGATGATTTTACAAATTACTCATGGGTTTCTAGAGACAATTTTACTTCAAGTGCCCAAGCTATCACTGCTTTCTTTTTTGAGCATTCAAAAGCTTTATAATTGTCGGCTTTTATCAAAGTCCTCAAGTGATGAAGAAATTAGAAGAAAAGAATTACACCAGATAGAGACAAAATTTTATGGTTTGCATGAGAAAGTGGAATTTGCTGTTCTTACCGATGTGGAAGAAGCTAGCGAAGTAGATATCCAAGTATTAGGATGTTCAGAAGAAGAATTAAAAGAAATCATTGGGATGAACAAGAACATTAATATAATTCCTCATTTTGGTTGATTTTTTGTTTAGTTTTCTTTTTATTGTTATATTTTTAATACGGGTTATATAAAAATATACAGGTTGTTTTTTGATTGCTTCCACATTTCAAAAATGTGCCAAAAATTGAGTTTAAATCCAATTCTGTCGCCCAATAGCTCATTCGAACGCCCTAATCACCGAATTTTTTTTAGAAAACAAAATTATTGGAAAAAAAAATTTTATTTTCGATTTTTTAGCCCAAAAATAGTGAAAATTAGTTTGTTAAAGGGGGGAAAGTCATTGCGGGTTATCGACAAAAAATTTTTTCGGCGAAAAATGATCGAGTAAAGTAAAAAAGCCTAATATTGTATGAAAACTAGAAATATTAACCCGAAAAAAATTTTTTAACGAGAAAAAAATTTTTTTGACCCCCTATCGGGGGTCAAAAACTCCATGTTAAAAAATCAATTTTTTCAACTTTTTTATTTTAGCTCCAAATTGGCTGATTTTTGGTACTAGGAGGTTTTCGGGCATGAGAAATCGATTGGTGCAAGTCCCGAGTTCCAAAAAAATTTTTTCAATTTTGAATTTTTAACATGGGGTACACCGATAGGGGGTCAAAAAATTTTTTTGGAACTCGGGACTTGCACCAATCGATTTCCCATGCCCGAAAACCCTTAGTACAAAAAATCAGCCAATTGGAGAAAAAATTTCAAACATTTTCGGATTTTCGCTTCAATACACCGATTTCTTCCCTGAATCAGGGTCAAGGAAGCATTTTCAAGGTTCAGGAATGCACGCAATCGATTCTCCGCCTAGAAAAACCTAAGAATCGACGGTTTTCTCATAAAAATCCAAAAATGTTTGATTTTCGCTTCAATACACCACAAAAAGTGCTAATTTTTGGTATTTTCTCTCTAAAATTAAAAGCTTTTTCAATAAAATTTTTTGCAAACAAAATCCCGTGACCGTGGCAATCGAATGAGCCTATGGGCGACTGAAAAGGATTTAAACTCGATTTTTGGCGGACTTTTGAAATTAGGGAATAAATTTTCTAACATACTGTATATTGCTTCAAGGAATTTTTTAATGATTCGCCATAAACTTTTCCCTGTCACACGATCAAAACCCGAGCAAGTGGGCTTGCTCGGGCTTTTTCAAAATGGTCAAAACAGATCAAATAGACATGAAAAAGTGCTTTGAAGATGAAGAAATAAAGATGCAAAGTTAGATCGATGCCATCACATCTGCGATAGAAATATAAAATTTCGATAATTTTATATATAGGGTCAAAATGACCCTTGGTTAGCTAGAATAGGATTTTCAGTATATGATCTATATTTTTTCTAGAATACTATAACTTCATATATCCAATTAAATTTTAGAAACTAGATATAAAAATCTATTTAGATTTTGAATATCATGTTCTGAAATCTTTGTAACAAAAATTCATGCACCTTTTAAATTTTACAGGGTCAAAATGACCCTTGGTTAGCGGATAAGGGTTAATACGGGTTATATAAGAAATATACAGGTTGTTTTTTTATTGCTCCCACATTTCAAAAATTCGCCAAAAATCTAGTTTAAATCCGCTTCCATCGCCTGATAGCTCAATCGAACGCCATAATCACCGGATTTTTTTAGAAAACAAAATTATTGAAAAAGATTTTATTTCGATTTTTTAGACCAAAAATAGTGAAAATTACGGTTTTTTAAGAGACAAAGACAAATCGATTCCAACCATACCCCATTAAAGGACCAGTCCAGTCATCCATATGAAAAAATGATATACTCGGAAAGATCATGAAAAATGGAGCATTTTTTGTTTTTACGGCATGTTCTGAATCGTTGTAGTTTTCGAGATAATTGCGTTTGAAATTGTTCATGTTTTCGTTGTAATACACAAACTTTTTAAAATTTTTTGCAAAAAAATCGATTTTTGCATCAAACTTTTAAATTTTCACAAAATGAACATTGTAGCAATTTTTTATAGCTAAATGAGACGAACAAAATGACACCAAAATTATCCAATTTGAACATTGTTTTGGGTTATTGANTTTTATAGCTAAATGAGACGAACAAAATGACACCAAAATTATCCAATTTGAACATTGTTTTGGGTTTTTGAAACGAAAACATGAATCAGAATTTTCGTTTCAATAACCCAAAACAATGTTCAAATTGGATAATTTTGGTGTCATTTTGTTCGTCTCATTTAGCTATAAAAAATTACTACAATGTTCATTTTGTGAAAATTTAAAAGATTGATGCAAAAATCGATTTTTTCGCAAAAAATTCAAAAAAGTTTGTGTATTATAACGACGAGCTTGTAACAAATTCAAACTTTCAAACGCAATTATCGCGAAAACTACAACGATTCAGAACATGCCGTAAAAACAAAAAATGCTCCATTTTTCATGATCTTTCCAAATATATCATTTTTTCATATGGCTATAACTGACTGGATTGGTCCTTTTAACCCGTGGTAAAGTGCTAAACGTCACACTTTACGCTCAACTAATCAAGGGCTTTTTCATATAGTTGTAACTGACTGGTCTGGTCTTTTAAGACTCAAACAAATTGGAACTGAAGCATAAGGAAAGAAAATTGAATAGACCACAAATTTTCTTGTATTTATTTAATAGTGATATTAAATAAAAGTGTTATTGAAAATTGGTTACAAGAACAATCCTGAAACTGATAAGAAGTAACGATTCGAACTGATAAGAAGATTTAATTCGAATTGATGAAAATTTCTCTTCTTTATTTAAGCCTTTTTACTATTTATTATGGTTTCTCATCCTACAATTGAATTACCAAAAACTCCCATATTTCATTCAATTTATGAAGCCTTCTCTATAGACGATAAGAAGTTTAATAAATTTACATTTCCTGATGATCCTTACACTCATGCTTTTAAATTAGAAGATCTCGAACTAGACAAACATGGAACAATTAGAAACGATGGTGTTATTGGCTGTAGTAAATATACCATCAAAAAATATCTTCATATACCAACCGGTAGAAAAATGGCGGTTAAGTATGTTCATATCCCTATTTGCAAGTATGAAGATAGAAGAAAATCTACCCAGAAAGAAAAATTGTTAAGAGAAATTGATATTCATGAAAGGTTGAACTTTTCCAATTACGTTGTGAACACTTATGGTTTTTGTATAAGCGATGGAGATCTACTAATTTGTATGGAGCTAATGGAAATGTCGCTAACAGATTTATATCATCAAATTCACGAAGAAGTTTCATACTTTCCAGAAAATTTATTGGGTTATATAGGAGTCGCTGTAATTAAAGGGTTGTGTGATTTATTCAGTGTAAAGGTTCTTCATCGTGATATTAAGCCGAATAATATTTTAGTAAATAGAAGTAATGGTGAAGTAAGATTTTTTTAATAACCAGTCTGGTCAAAATTTTTTTGCCATTTTTGTAGAAATTCCAAAAAACCCAAAAAAATTTGCTTGAGGGTTCCCTGTATCACTGGGATGGAGGGCAAAGGTGAACAGGGGTCCATTTATAGCCCCGCACTTGGAGGCCTGACCTCTCTACCGCAAATTTTCGGCCGAATGCCCAAAAAATACCCCATTTTTGGTTTAAAATATGGAATTTTTGCCCCAAAAAATCGCATTTATTAACGAAATAAATGACTAAAAATTGCATTTTTAGTCAAAAATAGCAAATTCTTGACGGTTTTTGTCAAAAATGACATTTTTTTATTTTTTAAGAATTGAAAAACGACATTTTTTGTCAAAAAATCGCATTTTAGTCAAAAATTGACCTCCCCCGCAATTTTTCGGAAAAATGGACTCTCTCTCGTTCACCTATGGTGGAGGATGGGAAAGAATTCCCGTATCTACTAGTTCGCATGCTGACAACTACAAGGGTTCTATAGTCTTTTCAAAAAGAGATATTATCGAAACTTTCCGACCCCAGTTTCGAACGATCCCATCCGATATGGCAAGTTAAGCAACGTTGGATCCGTCGGGTTTGATTCCCGGACCTAATTTTGGCGATTCAAAAAAGTTGTTAAAGCAAACCCCCTTAAAATTACATAAAAAAACTGTCCTATCATTATTTTTTGATTTTAATATCTGGGGAGCCCTGTATCATAAGGCTCAGGTTCGATCCCTGCCAGTGGTGAAATGTTTTTGCACTTTTTTATTTTTTGATAATTTCCAACCCATTTAGGTCTTCGTATGCCAGGAACTCGATTTTGACATTATTTTTTCAGTAAACCTAAATGGGTTGAAAATTGTCAAAAATAAAAAAAGCGCAAAAACATTTCGTCCCTGGAGGGGATCGAACCCAAGCCTTATAATACAGCGTTCCACAGAGGTCAAAATCAAACAATAATAATAGGACAGCTTTTTCATATAATTTTAAGGAGGGTTTGCTTGAATAACTTTTTTGAGTTGCTAAAATTAAATCAGGGAATCGAACCCAACGTTGCTTAACTTGCCAGATCGGACGGGATCGCTCGAAAATGGGTCGGGAAGTTTCGATAAGGGGTCATCCAGATATTACGTAATCAAAATTTTCGGTTTTTTGACTTCTCCCCCCTAATCATTTGGCTACCCCACCTTCCTCCCCCATGATTACGTAATCAATGGCAAAAATTTTAAAATTAAAATCTTATAAACAATTTTGATAACAAAAATATGATATATACGACAAATGTTATTTGGTTTTAAATTGAACAAATTGCTAATGGTTTTTCGAAAAAATCGTAAAAAATTGGAAAAAAATTGAAAAATTCGAAAAAATTGAAACAAAAAATTTTATACATTGTGATTACATAATCATTGACCTGACCCCCTCCCCCCGTAATCAACCGTAATCATTTGGCTATCCTCCCCCCCCTACTTGATTACGTAATATCTGGATGACCCCTAATATCTTTTTTGAAACAGACTATATCAAGCAGATCGTTTTCTATCGGATTTTCTTGTGCAAATTCCAAAAAAATTTATTCCAGATCAAACTTTGTGATTTTGGCGAATCTATAGTGACCGAAGACATTGCAACTAGTACTGTTGGGACAGTTGTATATATGCCACCCGAAAGATTTTTTCATATAAGCCACCCGAAAGATTATGACGAATACGTATATGGATATGATGGTAGAGCCGACGTATGGAGTTTAGGAATAACAATTTCTGAGCTTATTTTATGTCAACTTCCATTTTCTTTGCCAACAGATAATATTTTTATTCACATGTGTTACATTTCAAACATTCAAGCAAATGATATTCTTAATCAATGCTTTAAACAAGCGAATTCAAAATCATACGACTTGACTCCCGACTTTCTTGCAGAATGTTTATACCCTTATGAAAAAAGACCTATCTGTGTTGCATTAAAAAAAACGTCATTTTATCGAAGATTTTCTTCCCTTTCATTTGATGATATAAAAAATTTTCTGCTTTCAATTGCGCAACAAAAATATGTCATTGTGATGCACTCTGGGCCTCTTAATCCGGTATTTACGAATTGTGCACAAGAATATAACTCAACACCAGTGCCAACAAGTTTTCAAAATAATAAGAAAATGAGAAATTTCATGAGAATACCTGAGTAAGGTTAAATACATAATGTCCAATAAAAACCCAGTTTTTATGCAACTTTTGAGCCAATTTTCACACAATTAGGAGACATAGGTGAAAAAAGGGGTGGATATTTTCCGAAAATTTGCGCAGGATCCAATAATTGCATTTTTAAACACTAATTTTTTGAGATTTTGCGCGAGGAGTCATAAATTTTTTTACATTTTTCTATACTCCTCAAATATATTTATAAAGAAAAAATTGAGAAAAATAGGCAAAAATGGTTAAATATAGACTAAAAACAGTTAAAAAATAAAAGTTTTGTTTTAAACAAAGTAAACTCTTATGGATTTTTTCAAAAAGGAGGTCTTTTCCTTATGAACATAAGGGTCTTAAAGGGGTGTAACATTTATGGCATATACTCGAAAAATTGAAAAAAAAAATTTTCCGATTTTTTTTCTAAAAACCGACTTTTTAGGGTAATTTCTAGGCAAAAAATCGATTGCGTGCATTTTCGAAGCATGAAAAATTAAGCTTGACCCTGAAAATCAGGGTAAAACTGCGTTTCGACGCGAAAATTTTTTTCCGATTTTTTGATATTGAATTAGACCATTGTTCCAATATTTTATTTCTTCATTCGAACGGAGTCGATTGTTATGATTTGTTTTTAGATAATGTATTCAAATATTCCAAATAATAATTTATTTCAATGTTCAACAAAGACATTTTACAGAGCATAAACATCTATTCTATCATATCGTCGTCAGTTTCTTCTTCACTGTCAAAAACCAAAAAGTTTTCAATTCTGTCAATAATCAGATCAACACCATCATCGATTTCAGTTTGAATCAGTCTGCGTTTCAACGCGAAAATTTTTTTCCAATTTTTTTTCTAAACCGACTTTTTAGACTAATTTCTAGCGACAAATCGATTGCGCGCATATAAAAAAAGAAAAAAAATTCGACATTTCAGATTTTTGCAAAAAGCATTTTTTTCGACTCCGGTGCATTGCATATACATTTTTTTTTATTATTGACAGAATTGAAAACTTTTTGGTTTTTGACAGTGAAGAAGAAACTGACGACGATATGATAGAATAGATGTTTATGCTCTGTAAAATGTCTTTGTTGAACATTGAAATAAATTATTATTTGGAATATTTGAATACATTATCTAAAAACAAATCATAATAATCAGGGTAAAAACTGACTATCTTTTATTTCTTCGTTCGAATGAAGAAATAAAATATTGGAACAATGGTCTAATTCAATATCAAAAAATCGGAAAAAAATTTTCGCGTCGAAACGCAGTTTTACCCTGGTTTCAGGGTAAAACTGCGTTTCGACCATAAGCTTAATTTTTCATGCTTCGAAAATGCGCGCAATCGATTTTTCGCCTAGAAATTACCCTAAAAAGTCGGTTTTTAGAAAAAAATCGGAAACAAATTTTTTTCGATTTTTCGAGAATACGCCATAAATGTTACACCCCCCCCCCTTTAATAATTTTTTCGCGCCTTCGGAGTGAAATTTGCGCAGGGGGCCAGGCTCAAGGAAGCGTTTTTTCTCTTCGAAAATGTCAAATTCCCTGCATATTTTTACCCCCTAAAGGGGTCATTTCCAGGAAAAAATATTGAAAATTTTTTCACGTGGGTGCCCCACCATATTTTGTAGTAGCTCCAAATTTTTTAGAAAACAAGATCGAACAGAAGGGCATGCTCAACTTCATACCCAAAAACCAAATTATCAAGCTAAGCCAACAATCTCGAGGCCAACTCTGGTGGAACAAAATCAAAACCGACTATTACCCCAGCTTCCACCACATGTACCTAGCATACAAACTCGATACAAGCCTCATAATGCACCGGCAAGAGCGCCGCCACCACAGTCAATGGCCTCTCAAACTATTGTTTCTTCTTCTATACCCCCACCTCCACCACCTTTAATGATGTTGCAAACAATGCCAAAGTCGTATGGTGCTTCTTCTCTTCCTCCGCCGCCACCTCCACCACCACCTCCACCACCACCATCTATGACAGGAGGTAGAGACTTAAAACTGGTTGGTATTTTTTTTGCGCAAATATTTTTTTCTGCGCAAAAAATATTTTTTTTTGCGCAAATATTTTTTTTCGCGCAAAAAATTTTTTTTTTTTGCGCACAAGGCCTAGGCTTAAGCCTAGGCCTAGCCTAAGGCCTAAGACCTAAGCCTAAGCCTAAGCCTAGCCTAAGTCCTAAGCTTAAACCTAAGCCTAGGCCTAAGCCAGAGGCCTAGCCTAAGGCCTAAGACCTAAGCCTAAGCCTAAGCCTAGCCTAAGTCCTAAGCTTAAACCTAAGCCTAGGCCTAAGCCAGAGGCCTAGCCTAAGGCCTAAGACCTAAGCCTAGCCTAAGTCCTAAGCTTAAACCTAAGCCTAGGCCTAAGCCAGAGGCCTAGCCTAAGTCCTAAGACCTAAGCTTAAGCCTAAGCCTAGGCCTAGGCTTAGCCTAAGGCCTAAACCTAGGTCTAAGTCCTAAGCCTAAGCTTAAACCTAAGCCTAGGCCTAAGCCAGAGGCCTAGCCTAAGTCCTAAGACCTAAGCTTAAGCCTAAGCCTAGGCCTAGGCTTAGCCTAAGGCCTAAACCTAGGTCTAAGTCCTAAGCCTAAGCTTAAACCTAAGCCTAGGCCTAGGCCTAAGGCCTAGCCTAAGCCTAGGTCTAAGTCCTAAGCCTAAGCCTAGGCCTAAGCTTAGGCCTAAGGTCTAATTCCTAAGCCTAGGCCTAAGGTCTAATTCCTAAGCTTAGGTTTAGGCTTAAGCCTAGGCCTTGTGCGCAAAAAAATATTCTTTTGCGCGAAAAAAAATATTTGCGCAAAAAAAAATATTTTTTGCGCGAAAAAAAATATTTGCGCAAAAAAATATTTTCCCTTAAAACTTAAAAGACCAGTCCAGTGGGAAGAAAGTTGCCATGATATTCAGAAAGTTTATGAAAATGGAGCATTTTTTGTTTTTACGGTATGTTCTGAATCGTTGTGGTTTTCGAGATAATTGCGTTTGAAATTGTTCATATTTTCGTTGTAATACACAAACTTTTTTGAATTTTTTGCGGAAAAATCGATTTTTTAAATTTTCATAAAATGAACATTGTAGCTATAATTTTTTATAGCTAAATGAAACGAACAAAATGATACCAACATTATCCAATTAGAACATTGTTTTGAGATATTGAAACGAAAACCTGATTCATGTTTTTGTTTCAATAACTTAAAACAATTTTCAAATTGGATAATTTTGGCGCCATTTTGTTCGCCTCATTTAGCTATAAAAAATATCTGCAATGTTCATTTTATGAAAATTTAAAAAATCGATGCAAAAATCGATTTTTCCACAAAAATCCAAAAAAGTTTATATATTGCAACGAAAAATTTCAAACACAATTATCTCGAAAACTACAACGATTCAGAACATGCATTAAAAACAAAAAATGCTCCATTTTTCATGGACTTTCTGAGTATCAAGAAAAATGGCAACTTTCTTCCCACTAGACTGGTCCTCGACTGGTAAACAAATATAGTAGCCGTTTTTAGGCGTCAAAACAACTCCTCCAGTTGCATCTGGTGCTAGAGCCAATTTACTAGCAGAAATCCAACAGGGTAAAAAATTAAAGCATGTCTATCCTTCACCAGAAAAAGGAATATCCAGATTGCTTGAGGAATTCGAAGATAAATGGATGTGCGCCAAAAGATCCAAGCCAAAAGGTTTGTCGGTGCTATTCCACTTTGGGAAGAAAATTTTTTTCGAAAATGACCCTCTAGGGGTATTTTTATGCAAGGAATCCAAATTTTACATTTCCGAAACTCAAAATTCTTTGCTTTAACCAGAAATAGGTATGTAGTTCTTGTTAATATGTGGCCCTAAAGAAGGCCGTTGAGATAAGAAAATACTAATCACTAAACAGTTTTCCCGCTAAAAGATGACCACGCAGGGATGCATACAGCGTTGTTGAAAGCATATAAATACTAGGGCTGCGCGCGGGAGGATCCCGCTCCTCAAACCCCGCCCGCACCATTTTTTAAGAAAAAACATTTTTGAAAGTCCCGCAACCTCGCCCCGCAAATTGAATAACTTCGCAATATTTTTTTCATCGAAAATTTGGCAAAATCGACCGTTTTTAAGTGCTTTTTTTATTAACAATTGACCATTTTTAACCAAAATTTTCAATTTTCGGGTCATTTTTTGTTTAAAAACTCTTGTTTATTCTACAAAATTTTTTATCATCTATCGATGCATGGTAAAAACTAACGATTTTATACATTATAAATGCATTTATTGTCTTAACCAATTTTTATCAACAAAATTTAACCTTTTTAACCCCGCAAAAAACTCCGCGAGGTCTCGCCCACAAGCTTTTAAAAACTCCGCCCGCAAAAAATTTTTTGAAAAAACCCGCTTGCAGCCAAACGCGCAGCCCTAATAAATACATACAAAAAAACAACCAATTTACTGTTCACTTGAATAAGCAACGAAAAATGGCTGCTTTGAGAGACTTGCAAGGAATGAATATGCTAGAAGCTACTCTTGCCAGATGATTTCGACAACTGCTTCAAACATAAGTTCAAGAAGTTCTATGGTCTCAACCAGATCGAGCATTACGACGATTATCTTCAAGAATTCATGTGGCGAGAAGCTATTGGTGACCGCCAACAAGTACTTTACAATTTCTGGAATCAAGTTTCCGCGCTCTACCCATGTCTTGGTGCTTTCTTATCCCAACGGCCCTCTCTAGGGCCACATATTAACAAGAATTACATGCCTATTTCTGGTGAAAGCAAAGGTTTTCGTGTTTCAGGAATGCAGAATTTAGATTCCTATCATAATAATACCCCTAGAGGGTCATTTTCAAAAAAATCTTCGTTCCTTAAAGTAGAAGAGTACCGGTTTTTGTCTTACTCTTGTTTGCTTGAAATGTAATCATTTAGAATATGCGAAAGTTTTGTATGAATACACTGCCTCACATCCAGATGAGCTTTCACTCCCCAAGGGGGCAATCATTACAGTGTTAAACAAGAAATGTGAAGATAATGGATGGTTTGAAGGGGAATTGAATGGCGAGAGAGGATTGTTCCCAGAAAATTTTGTAAAGCTTCTCCCATTAACAAACGAGTTGAAGAACGAACGAGTCGTAGAATATGCGAAAGTTTTGTATGAATACACTGCATCACATCCAGATGAGCTTTCATTCCCCGAAGGGGCAATCATTACAGTGTTGAACAAGAAATGTGAAGATGATGGATGGTTTGAAGGTGAATTGAATGGCGAGAGAGGATTGTTCCCAGAAAATTTTGTAAAGCTTCTCGAATCGGAGGTAGGGTGTCACTAAATCGAGTTTGATTATATTTATACTTTTGCAACGCATCCTGCGTGGTCGTGTTGGCGGGAAAATTCTCGGAAGGAGTCACTAAATCGAATTAGAGGGAGAAGTCACTAAATCGAAAGTTGACCGTATTTTTTAGGTTGATCAAACAGAAGTAGAAAACAATAGAAAATCACTCAATCTACAAGACATGGGAGGGATAGACGGAATTTTAGCTAGAGCTCTTAAAGACAGGAAGAACATTTGCAGATGGTATCGAAATTCAGACGGTATCTTATAATATTAAACGAGAAATGTCTGTCTGTTTGTTTGTGTCACCGAATTTTGTAACCTTAAGTGCAGTCCCGTTACGACTTAGATTTTTGTAAAGAGCTCGGTGAGAGAAGAAAAACGACACAAAAATCATGGGGATACCCCCTCTGAAAAAATTTAATTTTTAATTTTGCTTTTTCAACTTATGTATTTGTTAGAAGAGAATACAATATTGCTTTCATGGCGCAGTTGGTAAAGCGTTAGTTTCGCAGTAGAAAGACGTTGGTTCGATCCCGTCCCCGCCTAAATACTTTTGCTTTTTCAATAAATGTTTTTATTTTGGAAAAATCTATTTATTTGAAAAAAATTAAATAGAAATTGAAAAAAATTCTAAAAAATTTAAAGAAATATAAAAAATTCGAAATTTTTTTTAAAAATTAGAAAAAATTGAAGCCCTTGATCACCAAAGCGCTCGGTCTTTAGATTTCACTGTAACACGGCATTCCCAGTGCACCGAAGGCGCTCGGTCCCCATGTTTATTCTTTGGCATCAAAGCGAGGCCAAGCCCTTGAGCGCCGAAGGCGCTCGGTCTCCTGGTTCTTTTTAACCTATTCTATTGAAATTTTTTCCAACAACATTTTAGACTCCGACGAAAGTAGTTGGGAAAATGACGATATAACCATATCGTCGTCGTTTCCGACTCCACGACCTTCAATAATGTCGCAAACAATGTCAATGTCTAAGGATGCTCCTCCGCCACCTCCACCACCACCACCATCTATGACAGGAGGTAAGACTTAAAACTTAAAGGACCAGTCCAGTGGGAAAAAAGTTGCCATTTTTGTTGATTCGGAAAGTTCATGAAAAATGGAGCATTTTTTGTTTTTTCGACATGTTCTGAATCGTTGTAGTTTTTGAGATAATTGCGTTTGAAATTGTTCATGTTTTCGTTGTAATATACAAACTTTTTTGAATTTTTTGAAAATTGATTTTTTAAATTTTCTATAAAAATACCTGATAAAAAATACCTGATACATGTTTTCGTTTCAATAACCCAAAACAATTTTCAAATTAGATAATGTTGGTATCATTTTGTTCGCTATAAAAAATTGCTACAGTGTTCATTTTATGAAAATGTAAAAAATCGATGCAAAAATCCAAAAAAGTTTGTGTATTACAACGAAAACATGAACAATTTCAAACGCAATTATCTCGAAAACTACAACGATTCAGAACATGCATTAAAAACAAAAAATGCTCCATTTTTCATGGACTTTCTGAGTATCAAGAAAAATGGCAACTTTCTTCCCACTAGACTGGTCCTCGACTGGTAAACAAATATAGTAGCCGTTTTTAGGCGTCAAAACAACTCCTCCAGTTGCATCTGGTGCTAGAGCCAATTTACTAGCAGAAATCCAACAGGGTAAAAAATTAAAGCATGTCTATCCTTCACCAGAAAAAGGAATATCCAGATTGCCATCTGAGGTTCTATATGAGTCAGCATTGAAGAACGTGGACACAAATAAAAAGAAACCAGCACCAGTGCTAACGGCACAGAGAAGAATTTGCATGAAAAATAAACAAATTAAAGAAGAGCAGTCATTAAAACATGTAAGTTACGGGTTTGAATGTGTCTAAACATTAAAGGGTGGGGGTAAACATTGCAGCAGCACTTCCGAAAAAAATTTTTTTTTGAATTTTGCAAAAATGACTTTTTTAGGGGTAATTTTATTCGAGAAATCGATTCCGCGCATTCCCGAAGCATGAAAATGCTTCCTTGACCCTGATTCAGGGAATGGGCTGGGTGTATTGAAGCGAAAATCAAACATTTTCGAATTTTTATGAGAAAACCATCAGTTCTTAGGTTTTTCTAAGCGAGGAATTGATTGCGCGCATTCCCGACGCTTCCTTGATCTGATTCAGGGAAGAAATCGGTGTATTGAAGCGAAAATCAATTTATCTACGTAAATACGTATCCTTTCCCTGAATCAGGGCCAAGGAAGCGCTTTCAAGGTTCGGGAATGTGCGCAATTGATTCCCCGCCTAGAAAAACCTAAGAATCGACGGTTTTCTCATAAAAATCCGAAAATTTTTGATTTTCGCTTCAATACACCCAGCCCATTCCTTGAATCAGAGTCAAGATTTTCATGCTTCGGAAATGCGCGCAATCAATTTCTCGCATAAAATTACCCCTAGAAAAGTTATTTTTGCAAAAATTCAAAAAAAATTTTTTTCGGAAGTGCTCCGCAAAGTTTATCCCCACTCTCCTTTAACACGAAAACCCTGAATTTTACATTTTTTAAATACGCCTAATTATTGGGTGTATTTAAAAAACGAAAAGATGGCATTCTTTATGGTTCGACGTGACGAACAAAACGGCACCAAATTTATCCAATTTGAACTTTGTTTTGGGTTATTGAAACGAAAACTCTGAATCATACCCTCCCCCCCCCCCCCCCCCCCCCCGCAATTTTTCGACGAACTTTTTTTGGTCGACAATTTTTCCAGACCTCCTTATTTTAGGAGGCAAGTCACATACACACACGGAACTCGAACCCTGGGCTGTAGGATGTTTCGACAGAAATGGTTGTGAAACTTAATTTCGACACCGACATTTCAAAAAGTTATTTCGGAAACGAACATGTCGAATGATTTTTTCGAAAAATTATTTTGAATTCCCGGGAATTTGGGAAAGTTGCAAGTAGAGTTGTTCTGGTTAAATTGACATGTTTGACGTCAAATATGTCATTTGACGTCTTTGGCAATATTTGACGTCAATTGACGTCTAATATTGTCCAGTGATGGTCAGGGTGGTCTTGGCATAAAACGAAGCCCCAATCTCCAGCTACAAAATGCAAAAGACCGTTTCCGAAAGCTATCAAACTTATCGACTTAAGGACGATCCAAGTTTAGTCGAAAAATGGCCGTTTCCGCATACTTCTAGGGCTTATAGCGCCAAGGGGAGAGGTCGCAGGGTCGGGAGCCCAGAACTAAAGTTGCATAACTCGATTAGTTTTATCAGAATATCCACCTTAATTTTCGTTCAGCGATAAAAAATTTTTTGTGACGTCCGAAGCTCGGTTCTCTCGCGGAACTTGTTTTAAGTACTAATAACACTGTAGACTCTACATGCGTACTTTGTTAGCGACTTTTACATTTTTGGGTCCTTGGCTTTTGAACGAGTAGTAGAATATGCGAAAGTTTTGTATGAATACACTGTCTCAAATCCAGACGAGCTTTCACTCTCCGAGGGGGCAATCATCACAGTGTTGAACAAGAAATGTGAAGATAATGGTTGGTTTGAAGATGAATTGAATGGCGAGAGAGGATTGTTCCCAGAAAATTTTGTAAAGCTTCTCGAATCGGACGTAGGGTGTCACTAAATCGAGTTTGACTGTATTTATACTTTTGCAACGCATCCTGCGTGGTCGTGTTGGCGGGAAAATTCTCGGAAGGAGTCACTAAATCGAATTAGAGAGAGAAGTCACTAAATCGAGAGTTGACCGTATTTTTTAGGTTGATCAAACAGAAGTAGAAAACAATAGAAAATCACTCAATCTACAAGACATGGGAGGGATAGACGGAATTTTAGCTAGAGCTCTTGAAGACAGACGGAAGAACATAAGAAATTCAGACGGTATTTTGAACCTATTCTATTGAAATTTTTTCCAACAACATTTTAGACTCCGACGAAAGTAGTTGGGAAAATGACGATATAGCCAGATCGTCGTCGTTTCCGACTCCACGACTTTCAATAATGTCGCAAACAATGTCAACATCTAATGATGCTCCTCTTCCGCCGCTGCAAGACCTCAGCTGTGTTTTGAGGGTTATAAAAGGATTTTAACAAAAAAAATTTCCGCTGATTTTTCAGAACAGTTGTTCCATGACGAAGTCTAAATTGAATGCTGAACCTCTGAAGGCAAGAGAAATGTGGAACTTCTTGTTGAACATGAAAAAAAACGCAAAGATTCAACTGATGAATCAACCGATGATGATAACTCTATTTGCTTACATCATTTCCAGGCAACTTTTAAAAAAATAATTACCAAATTTCATGACAAATAATTTTTTTTAACCCTCTATCGGCAGAGCTTTTTTTGAACATTGAAAATTTCATAACTTTTTTATTTCGTTGCCTTTTTTGATGCAATTTTTTGTATGTTGTAGTCTAGCGTCTCTACTATTTTTCCAAGCTTGGTTGTAATGGTAATTCACTAAGATAAAAAAGTTACGGCACTTTTTTGAAAAAAGTCAAAAATCGAATTATCGGGAAAAAATAGAGCATGTGTACCGAAACGAAAACATGTGGAAAAGATCCATGATTTAACCTAAAAAAAGAGCGTATCAAAAAATTCGTCGATTTCGCAAAGATATGAATTTTTTATGTTTTTCACAGACTCTAGCCGTGTTTTGAGGGTTAAAAAAAGATTTTAACAAAAAAAGAATTTCCACTGATTCTTCAGAAAAGTTGTGCCATGACGAAGTCTGAATTGAATGCTGAACCTCTGAAGACAGGAGAAATGCGGAAACTCATGAAAAATTTCCATGAATCAACCGATGATGATGATTATACACCAGGTAGCATTTTTAATAGAAATACATTAGCCGAATCCCCACAATCATGTGGGGATTCGAATGTGTATGCTAATAAGGCTACATTGTTAGAAGATGCGAAAACAAAATCAAAATTTTCAACAACTTTAACAAACAATCCGTCTCCTACTGCTCCTGGTCATCACATGGAATCAACCACTACTGCTCAACAAAACGTTGCTGAAAATTTTCATTTAACACAATGGAACGTTAATGACATAAACTTTATGGCTCCAAGTTGCTATACATTTGAAGGAATAGTCCATTCTGGGTCTCATGGATTTGTTATGTAAGATACAGGGTGGCCAAAAAAAGGGAATTTTGCGATTTTTCAAAATTTCGCCAATAAATTATTTAATTTTTTTTCAAAAGAACCCTACGGGGTTTTTCTATGCGAGGAATCGATTACGCGCATTGAAAAATCTTGAAAACGCTTCGCCGATTCTGAATCTGCCCAAAAAACTGGATTTTTACGATTATTAACGTTTTTTTGTTGATTCAGGGGCAGAAAAGCGTTTTCATGAACGTTTTTCACAATCGATTTCTCGCATAGAAAAACCCCTCATAGGATTATTTTGGAAAAATTTGAAAAAAATTTCGATTTCTTGAAAAATCGCAAAATTCCCGTTTTTGGACTTCCCTGTATTATTGAACAAATTAAGCTCACTCAGTTCAAAAATTCGCCAAAAATCGAGTTTAATTCCATTTCAGTCGCCCGGCAGCTCATTCGATTTCCTCCGTCAATGGAATTTTTTTACAAAAAAATTACTGACCAAGCTTTTGATTTCAATTTTTTAGCTCAAAAATACGAAAAAATGTGTTTTTAGGTTTTAACTCCTTTATACAGACCCCTTGAAGTTTTTGAATTCGGTTTTTTTGCTTTCCTAGTGTTTTTCTTACCGCTGAACACGATGCATCCCTTAGTTTTTTTCATAGACATCGAAAACATGATCAAAATGGCTCAGAACTTTGGCGTCAAAAGTTAAAAAATTGAATTTTTTCAAAATTCTTTTCAAATGATCCAAGTTGTACTAAGAAAAAGCTAAGAAATCGAAGCCACAAGCTTTTTCAATAATTTTTTTGTAAAAAAATCTTGTGACGAGGGCGTTCAAATGAGCCCTCGGGCGACTGAAATGGAATTAAACTCGATTGTTGGTGAATTTTTGAAATGAAGGAGCTAATTATTGAACAACCTGAATAGTGATTTTGAGAGAATTTTAGTCGCGCAATAGATTGCATTTCTGATAATACACTTGTAATAAAAAGGATTAAACTGGATTTGCTGACAAATGTAGAATTGAAAAGACTATATCGTGAACTTGAACTACTTCGGACAACTGATCATAACAATGTAAAATCTAGTAGATATGCTCTATTTATATTGGGTGAGAGGTGGAGTGGAAGTAATATAGATGGACAAGGGGTCGGAAATTACTCAAAATCCCAAACACGAAATCCCAAATTCTTAAAAAGAATCCAGAATCCGAATTAAGAATCCAGAATTCGAACCCGGAATTCAGATTCAGAATCCGAATCTAAAATCCGGATTCAGAATCCGAATTTAGAATCCAAATTTAGAATCTGAATTCAGAATCCAAATCCGGAATTCAGAATCTGAATTCAAAATCTAAATTCAGAATTCGAATCCAAAATCCGAATTCAGAATCCGGAATTCAGAATCCGAATTCAGAATCCTAATCCGGAATCCGAATTCAGAATCCGAATCCAGAATTCGAATTCATAATCGGAATTCAGAATCCAAATCCAGAATCCGAATTCAGAATCCAGAAGAATCCGAATTCAAAATCCAGAATCCGAATCCTTTTTGAGATTTGGAATTTTGAGATTTAGGATTTTGTGAATTTGGGATTTTGAGATTTTGGGTTTGGGATTTCGTGTTTGGGATTTTGAGTAGTAATCCAAGGGGTCCTCACCAACCTTGCACTCGGAGGTCAGTCCACCCCCGTATCGATAGTTCTCATTATTAACAAAAATTACAAATTTAAGTTCACACGCCTCATTGACACTTATTCACCACCAAATAGTGAACTAAATGCAATATATATGATTACAGAATATATGGACTGTCCTTTACGCGCTTTGATAAATGAACATGATAAATACTTTAAAAATTCTGATGGAAAAAGTTTAATTAAAAATTTCTTATATCAACTTGTATGCGGAGTAGCTTATTTGCATAAAAGCTCAATTGTTCATGGAGTAACTTTTATTTGCATAGGCGGATAGATGGGCTCACATTTTGGGGAAAATCTGACATCTTATTAAACTAAATTCGAAAAACATGAGTCGGAAGGGACCTCAACTTTTGGGGCCCGAGCCGAAAGACAATCTTTATGACAATCCTCATCAAACAAAGCTATTTTTCTCTTAACATAGAGCTCAATCATACATCTCTAATTTTTTAGGGTGAGGGAGCATCCAATCGTGACTGGGCTTAAGCCAGGACAGTATCCAGAACTAAAATTTTTATGGTAAAAAAATAAATCATAAAAAATAAATTTTTTCAAAGAAAAAGCTTCATTTTTTAACACTTTAGGGTTTTGGCCCATGGCCGAGATGCTAACGCTCTCGGACTTCACTTTATAGAGCGCGGATTCGATCCCGCATCCAAAAGTTATTTTTTATTTTGTTGTCAAAGTTTATGAAAATTTTTGCATATCCATATTTTTATACATGGAACACGATGGTGCTATTATTTTTTCATGAAATTTAGAGAAAAAAGTTTAAGATTTTTTTGCGATTTTTTTATTTTTTCAATTTTTCAAGAAAAAATAATAGCAGCATCGTGTTCCCTGCATAAAAATAAGGATATGCAAAAATTTTCATGAATTTTGACAATAAAATTAAAAAATGACTTTTGGGCGCGGGATTGAACACGCGCCCTATGAGTGAAGACCGAGCGCGTTAGCCACTCGATCATTGAACAAATTCCCAAAACTCCATGATATTGTACTTGTTTTGAAGCGCTCGGAGAGCTGAGTCGATTGGCGAAATTTATTTTTTCTTTTGACCCTTGCCTGCACCTTTTCGGCATTTTGGTGCTCCGTGCCTATGATTTTAAGCTAACTAATTTTAGGCTTTATCTCCAACAAATGTGATGGTTAACACAAAATTTCAAGTAAAAATAGTTGATATGGGAATAGGAAAATTGAGTTATGAAGAAAGAAAATCTTTATCGATATTTAGAAGTATCTCGCCATATTTAGCTCCGCAATTGTTATTTAATAATGACACAGCACTACAAAGAGAATATATTGATTTAGCAGGTTTGTTTATTTCATTTGGCAAATGAAGTTTTTTTCTTTTTAGTCGATATTTGGTCAATTGGCTGTGTCTTCTTCGAGCTTTTGACGGGAAAAATCTTATTTGATATTTATGACTCTACTACAATTTTACCAATGACTTTACCTCAAGAATATATCCTATGGAAAAAAATCTTGCAAGTTCTGTGTATCTCTTCTAAAAACGATGTTGAGGAAATTGAAAATTGCATTCGAAATAGCGAACAATCATTTACTATTAATTATGATTCTACAGTATGGAAAGATCTTTTTCCGGATTCGGTTTTTCCTGATGATATCTTATTTACTGGTAGGACTGATAATTACAGGGTGCGTTAAAATTATCCGGATTTTTTTATTTTCACGTCTTTTATATTTATTATATTTTTTTTATAGTGATAAAATGAAAAGCTTGAAAAATTTGAGAGATGCTATTATTCATACGCACGAGCGTGGCAAAAAACAGGTCGAAATTGCAGAATTTCTTGGAATATCAACGAGCACTGTCAACGATGCCATCAAACGAAACTGGAAACAATGAAGACCGGAAGGGAAGAGGTCGAAAGAAAACTGCAAGAAGCCGAAAGAACGTCCAGTGCGCTAAAGGAATGATCAAGCGAGACCCCACAACCCGAAAATTGGCTAAGAAGCTGGATGTGTCTGAAGCAAGCGCAAGACGAATCTTGAAAAAAGACCTGAATTTG
>OZJO01020894.1:0-12558 GCA_900406225.1 Acrobeloides nanus
TTTTAGGTCGATTTAAAGCCTATTTGAGCAAAATAAAATCGAATTGGGGCCCCCGAAAGTTCGATTTTTCCCAAAAATCGGTATTTTCCCTGAATCAGGGTCAATGAAGCATTTTCACGCTTCGGGAATGCGCGCAATCGATTTTTCGCATGATTCTATCCTTATATAGGTCAAAAATGGAGAAAAAATTTTTTTCGGAAAATGACCCCCAAATCGCTTTCCCCTTTAACCAATTTTTATCAACAAAATTTAACCTTTTTAACCCAGCAAAAAACCCCCGCGGGATCCCGCCCGCAAGCTTTTAAAGACCCCGCAACCCCGCCCCGCAAAAAATTTTTTGAAAAAACCCCGCCCGCACGCCAACGCGCACCCCTACTATAAACATGATTAAAATTAAATGCAAATTTTTTACACATTATCTATGCAACAAAAAATCATTTATAAAAAATTACTTATACAGCAAAAGAGTCATGAAATTTTCTACGGTTTTTAAAACATTTCTCCGGTTTTTACCGATTTTTGCTCCGGTTTATGATATGGCATGTGGCAACCCTATCTTACCACTACACCACGTGGTAATGGTGTAGTGGTTAGCGCTTTCGGCTAACAGCCAGAAGGCCGATGGTTCGATTCCCGGGTATGTAATTTTGCTTTTGCCTCATTTTTTGACTATCAACTTCAAAATCAAATATCTCGCCACTGTTAAATAATTTTTATATACGGTTTTTTGCATGCGTTAGAGGGACTAAAGCTCTGTATTTTCATATAAAAATTAAATTTCTAACATTTTGGTGCGAGAACGACTAAATACGTTGATGTTGCATACCAAAATGAACGCCCTGTACATCATTAACTGCGTTTTCTATAGTCAAGAAAATTTTTCAAGCAGCGGGAATGCAAAAATCGTATTCCTCTTATAAAATTACCCCCGTAGGGGTCATTTTCAACAAAAAATTGAGAAAAAATTTTTTTCGAAAAAATTCACATTCAATGCGGTCGCTAATCTTTAGTAGTACCGGAAAAGTTGTCATTTTTTGAAATTCCTTTAAATAAACAATAACTAACATCAGTCGCATTTTGATATCCAAGCACTCGGTCAATATCGAACTGCGAAAGTATGTTCCATATTTGAGTTTCATTAATCAATTGTGGAGATGCAACACCTACGCTTCTTCGCAATGGTTCATTCTTAAAGGAACATGTCAAGAAAAAAGTTTTCATAAATATGTGTCTATCTTGTAGAGAACATTTTTATAAAACTTTTAGCAAAATTGTTTTGTTAAAAACTTCGTTGGTTTGGAGAAAATGCAAGTAAGTTCACCGAAGAAATTACGACGCTGGGGGTACCCCCATGATATGATACTCAATCGATTAATCTCACCGAACTAATCGATTGATATCGATTTTGGCCCGATTGGATTAAATAAAAAGTTTTGAAGACATACTAAATGATGAACGGGATCAGGATAATTATTTATTTCCTTGTTTATAGTTCTCCAACCCGCAAAGGGACCAGTCGAGACATGGCCATTTTCATCCGTAGTGCCCAAAAAGTCGTCGGTCCAAATAATAGAATCTCGAGGATCTGGTAAATTATTGTCCAAAACACTATCCCAATAAGGAAGTGCTACTTCTGGGTCTACATAGCGTAATGCGTTTTCAAATCTGTAAATTAAATTGTGCATACAAATTCACCCTTGTGGCGTAGATTTTAATTTTTACCGTTTCAAGAATTCTCGATGCCATGGTAAAAATCCTGGTCCACCATGTGCTGCACCCCCTGCTAATTCGACTACATCTCTATGATGTTTGGCAAAATGATCAAAAATTCTAAACAAATTTTTAAAGTATCCGCATCGATCTTTTACTCTATGTCGTAGCTAGCTTTATCAATCCTTTCTCCTTGTCTCCATGCTGTTATTGTTATAGTAGACTTCATTTTATTTAAGGCGGCGTGAAAGCGCCTACGCTCTTTATCTGTCAATGTTCTATATTCTTTGCGTATAGCTTTTCTCAAAGGCCGTCCATTCGATAAAACACATTCGCCAGTTTCATCGTCATCAGTATCGTAATCATCTAAATTACTTTTAGGCATAAATATGTACTTATTGCCTAAAGTGTTACTTTTGATTCTTTTGCATAAGCAATAAAGAGTTTTGCAATCACTAACTGGTGGATCGCCTCCAGCGCCTAAATTAGATCCTGCGACTGCTGGCCACATGCAGTCATGTCCAACACCTGAACCGAATATCGAAAAAGCGTGATAATGTGAGGGACAATTGAATTTTCTCATATCCTCATCAAAGACCTAAAATTATCAAATTTAACCCTTAAATTATCATTTTTGTTAAAAATTCGTTGAAACTCTGAAACTTCACTTAAAAAATGGAAAATTTTTGTTTTTATAGTAAATTCTGAATCGTTAACGTTTTTGAAATATTTAGCCCCAAAGTTGGCGACTTGAAAATTTCTTTATTGTAGTAAAAATCTATGCTAGGCACTCATATCAAGAAAATGCACAATTTGGACCGGCAACTGGGTAAAAAATGGCTGGCCAGTCTGGTAATATAAAATGGTCAAAATTTTTTAAAAATTTCTCCCATCCAGGGTACGAAACTACAGGGTGCGGCAAAAGTCTCCTTAATTTGTTGAATTACTGCATATAGTATTTTGACCATAACTCTTTAACCTTACATCCAATTCTGATGACCTTGGTGTCATTGAATAGCTGTAAATTCAAGCTATCTAAAGACACCAAGATCATCGTAATTGGATATAAGGTTAAAGAGTTATGGTCAAAATACTATATGCAGTAATTCAAAAAATCACGGGAACTTTTGCCCCACCCTGTAGGCCATTTTGCATAAGTCTTTGTTAGATAACATAAAAATTATTTTTTACTTACTCTTTCTCTTTCGATTATTTTGTTAACTTTTTCGCAATAGTTCCTCATAGCAGATGAAGGAGCTTTCGAACAATCATCTGCAGAACCTAGTCTCAAGCAGCATAGGATAAATAAGATAAATTGTACAGTATTGAAATAGATAATAAAACTCGAATAGAAAGACATTGATTTCATCTTGTATACTGTTTTTTTTACATCTTGCCTCAATTATTTATAGAATATTTCCCCTCCATTTCATCAACGTCTAGTTAACACGGCGAGTGAACTTTTTTACATTAATTTATTATTTTCCATCCCATTAGATGAGGACTATACATGTGTATCATAGGACTATACATGTGTATCATCATGTTTTGTGTGGCAGTTCACAAATCACACTCCAAAAAAATCGAAATACAACATTAATTGAGAAAATGACGTATATTGAGAAAATGACTAATATTTGAGTTCCTTCTCTTTGTCAAACTTTTATTCGCCGTGTAAACGAAAAACAAAATTTACTGATAAAAAATTTTGATAAGTTCGTTTTAAACAAAGACCTGTTTACTGGGTGAGTAAATTTTTTTCCAAATTTTTTTCAAAAATAATTAGGCATGATTAAAAAATTCGCCTATGTCGAATTTTTTTATTACCAGAAATTGCTCTAGATTCTGAATTTTTTACAGATTTACAAAATATGTCGCTGAAAACCGTATTCAAGTCGATGTTTTTGTAACATTGGTGTAGCGGCAAGGTGTCCAGATTGCACCCCTTGAGTGCACAATACACCCTCAGCGAATCTTTTGCACCCTCAACCCAAATTTTGCACCCTCGACCTATATTTTGCATCCTAAGCTAAAATATTCCTTTTAAATATTATTTTATTAAAATTTTATTTTAAAAAAGTTTAGTTTTAAAACTTCTCTTTCTGGCATTTTATTTCAATATTTATTAATACGGCGTGGCGACCGTTGAGGACGGACACTTGAGGATCATACGTGGGCAAGGAATGGGTTGACCCGCCCCCATATCGCCGCAAGAGGGTAAAATGTAGAAAACATGTCGCAGTTGGGTGTGATGGATGAGGGAAAAATTGTATCGCAGGTCGGCGCGAAGCACCGACCTGCGATACANGAAATGCGATACGTTTTTTTGATCGACAAACGTATTGCATTTGGGTTTTCGACCTACCCCCCCCCCCTTGCCCATGTATGTTGAGGATGAGACATTTAAGGATAACTATTTGAAGACTTGACACTTGAGGACGGACATTTGAGGATGAGACATTTGAGGATGAGACATTTGAGAACGAGACATTTGAGGACGGTCATTTGAGGACGGGACATTTGATGGCCATTTGAGAACGGGACTGTTTTGAATTTGCTATTTTATTTGAATTTGTAATTGGTTTTTTTCTCAAATGGCCGTCAAATGTCCTGTCCTCAAATGTCTCATCCTCAAATGCTCGTCCTCAACTGTCGCCACGCCATTAATATATTAGTTACTAACTCTTGACCCTAGTCCTAAGAGGTGAGATGTTGGGGGGGGGGGGGGATGAGCCCTAAAGTTCCATGTCCTATCTTGCCGTGTCATTCCTGTTCATAACTTTCGAAAATTCTTCAATCTTTTTGAGAATTTGCACAATTACCTTCGTCATAATTGTGGTGGTTGTGTCCTTGCTTACTTTTTTGATCTTTTTTCATGACAAAGAAAATAGTATATATGGGTTGAAAGATAATGTTTTTAACAAAAAAAGTCTTTTTTCCCACGTTTTTAACAAAAAAATCAACTTTTTCTTTAATTGTTGATGAATGCAGAGAAAATAAGTGAAAAATGAATACCGTTTTTCACCGCTATGTAAAAGTTTTTGATTTTCAAAAAAGTTTTTTGATTTTTAGGGAGTAAAAATTTTTTTGAAAATCAAAGTTTGATCCCGCTTTTACCCTAGCGAGATCGAACCTTATGCGCGACTTAAAACGAGTTTAATTGCATTTCCAAATGAATTATTTTACCATTTTAGACTATGCGGAACAATCTTCGATCATTTTGAAGAGAATCTCACAGAGACGTTCAAAAATTGGATTTTTGATCTAGTTGAACTTAAGTTGCACCACCTCATCTGAGATGATACCGCTTTAAGTCGGGGGAGGGGTTAGGTGGGAACCTATCCTGAAGAGAGTGGGGATTTGACAGCATAAGTAATGTGGAAGCGTGTAAAATAAACCAATGCGAGATCTCAATGGGAATTCGAAGTAGGGCGATGATGATCGCCCGAGAGCATTGATAGCCTATGATATGGGATTTTTGTTAGTAAAAAATTTATTGAAAAAGCCTTAGATTTAAATTTTTAGCTCCAAAATACAAACAATTAGGTTGTGTTCAAAATTGGTAATTTTGTGTTCAATTTATTAGTTTCATAAACAGTTATATATTTACAGTCTCAATTGTTCTATGATTTCTTATTGCTGAAAATCTTCTAACTGGTTGAACAAGTTGGGATTGACTTGGATGCACAACATGATCATTTGTTTTCATAAAATATTTCAATCCAACAAAGCTCAAATAATCATTTCGGACATTCTTACTAATTAAAATTAAAGAAAGACTATTTCCAAAAATTATTGAGTCGACTAACCATCGATATGTATTATTTATGAAAATTAATGCAAAATAATCATTTTCTATCTTTGCTATTGCATACGAGAGATTATAAATGAGAAATATTGTTTGAAAACATAGCATTGCCAAAGAATGGACTAAATTTGAAATTAGGTTTAAAAAAATTTGTGCATTGAAATTACAATATAATCTTAATTCAAGTCCTTGATTTTGTTGTTCATTCAATTCATTTTTTGTTATTTTTCTATATTTTATGCCAGTAGCTATATTCAAAAGAAAGCATATTAATGCACAAATAATTGTTTCGACCGCATCAATTATAAAAGTTAGCTAAAAATTAAAAATAATATCTCATGAGTAGGGTAGGGTGTCCACTCCCTGATAAAGGCCTGTACATCATAGGTAGGCAAGGGGAGGGGAGCCTCCCCCTGACCCACTACGCATGAGCCCAACATTGAGGGGGGGGGGGTGGGACCACACACTCATGGGCCCAAAATTGAGGGGTGATCACGCATAGATTTTTCAACCTAATTTACACATAAATAACAAATTTTTTAATTTTTTCCAGGACGATTATAAATATTTTTTCTCTACAAACCGTAAAAATATTGTCGTCGCGAACCGAATATCCAATTGTTCCATCATCACTGAGTATAAAAGTACCCGAAGTTCCATGTATCCAAATTGCATTATAGCATATAATCACCGGTAAAATTAACTGTGCACTTATTACTATTTTTAAATTTCTTCCTGACCACCACTAAAAAACATATACAGATTTTCAAAAAATATAGGATACCCGAAAAACCACATTTTTGCTATTTTATGTGCTAATTTTAAAAAAATTTTTAGCTTTTATATGCACAAGATAAAGTATCAATATGTTAAAATTGGGTGTATGAACTAGAGATTGACCGGGGATCCCTGGTTTCCCCAGTCCCAATCCCCGGTTTTTTGCTCCGATCGGAGAAAACCGGATGTGTTTTTTTGAAAAATCCGGTCTCTAGTAGGAACACAAAAACAAAATGTAGAAACTAGGTTGGGTCTTCGATTTCGGTGGATCGAGAATCGGTTGATAGCTGATTGCTTGATAGCGGTATGAAGTTGGTTAGACTCCGAATACTCAAGTGCAAGGGTCGGCTCCTAAAAGAGTTGGCTTAATAAGATTTAAACGCGCGTAAACTGTTAATATAATGCAATTTAAGAAGAAAACAGATCACCACCTTCGACCTTTGCAGCCACATCGAATGAGCTCCGAATCGATCTCTGGATCCTCTTCAGCTTATGAATTACACAAGCCTGATGCAAGTTCAGATATAGCATTCTTGCTGCCGAATCACACATAGCCCTTTTCCGAGTGGAATCTGATCGGGCTGCTGCATTATCAAAACATAGGAGTGCCGAATCAAAACATAGCGGTTTCTTAGACCAGTGGAGGATTTGGATTTCTAAGACATCAAAGTCCTGTGGCCAAGCATCGTTCGGAAACTACAAACCACAACTAAGCATATAGCTGAGAATACAAAACATAAAATACAATAAGAAATGATTAAGCGATCGCCTATCATAGGTGTAATTAGGACCCTGATTAACTCAGGGTGTCCCTAAAGTCCGTGTACACCCTAATTAATTTCATGAGAATTTTCTTCATGACAGAAAACTTTTCACAAAAAGTGATATTCTACAAAGTTGTTCGTCGTGATCTCAGAAACAACTTTGTGGGACATCACTTTTTGTGAAAAGTTTTCTATCATGAAGAAAATTCTCATGGAATTAATTTGGGTGTACACGAATTTAGGCATACCCTGTAATGCATACTAGGGACATGTCATATAGGTGGTGAGGTATTAGGGGTATGGTTGATGGAGGGTTTTTATAAAAACAAACATACGCATTCCGGGGGATGCTTTAAATGTCTAACCTTTTCATATTTAGTTGGAAAATAGACCGCTGTAAAACGATTCACAGACATAACCACATGCGTGATCATATCAAAACTATACATCAGCTCCGAAACTACCCAACCAAATCTGGCAATAACATCATTAACCGGAGAATAAATATACAAAGCATAGAACCATCCTTGTTCCGGTAAATAAAAACATAAAAGCATCTAAAAATTGTTGTTTATATTTTTTGATGTTTAAACAGAAGCAGGCGCGCAATAGCGTATTCAGAATTTCATTTCAGAGGGGCGAAAAATTCCCTTGGTTCCACAAGGCGATTTTTTTTCATATTTTCTTTAAAAATCGGAAAAATCGCCTTGGTTCTCTCGTGTTTTTCGACCCTCTCATTTCCTTCAGAAACGCTAAAAAACGCTATTTTTCGATGTTCTTAGGGCTCTATATCCTCGGGGAAGCCATATGGGCCGATAATTCCAAAAAATATTATAATCAAATTGGGTATGAGGAAAAGCTTGAGCCCGGTTTCGGCAAAATCGGAGTGTTTCGAGTTGAGAGGATTCCTTGTAAATTAAATTTTTATTTGCTTACTGTGACAAACATAAATCCATCGAATACTGCTGTCATCAATAAAATAGTCATAAAACTTTTGGTGTATTCGACTTTCTTATTTGCTCTCATTTTAAACATGAATATAATAAAAGATATGTGGAAAATAAAAAAAGGCCAGTCAATAAAAACTACGAATAGCTTAAAAAAAGTGACGCTTGAATCCATTATTTTGGTGACATTAGTTGAACTATCCATTCTAGGTAATATTTTATACTCCCGTAGGAGCCCTAGAAAAATTCGATTTACACGACCCCAAAAAATTGTTATTTTATGTATAAGTAAGCTGTCCTGATTCCAAATATATAATTTTTTTCAAAATTGGAGCAAAAAATTTTTCGTGCATAAGGTCGAGGGTTCGATCCCAAAAACGGTAGTGTACCAATTTTCGTGAAAAACATATTCTTGGTTTGCGAATAAAAAAATTTTATTGAGGGGCTGGGGTTCGAACCAGTAACTTTCGGGCTTATGCACATTGTGGTATATGCGAGCTTACATACACCACAGTGTGCATAAGCCCGAACGTTGCTGGTTCGAACCCCAACCCCTCAATAAAGTTTTTTTACTCGAAAACCAAGAATATGTTTTTCACGAAAATTGGTACACTACCTTTTTTGAGGTCGCTGAATCGATTGGTGCAAGAATTTTTTAAAAATTCCTTCAGGGCAAAATAGCAAATTTTCGTTTCAATGCCAAAGTCAAGATTTTCAAAAACAAAAAAACATGCATAAAATGGACAGCTCGTTATTTTCCAAAAATCGTAAATTCAAAATACTTTTCCAGAAAAAAGCTATATCAAAATAAAGTAGGTACATTTCATCTGAAACACCCTGTATGTAGCGATCGGAAGAGTTAAAGTGGAAATATTTGAGCACAACTCCATCTTTATTTTAAAAAACGATTGAAAAAGTTTTAAAAGAAATTATAATACCCAATATGAGGTTAAACTAGTCGATTCGAATCCTATAATCTAATGAAACCATGTCATTAAGTCTAGCTTATGCAGAAAAATTCATCGATAATAAATACAATTTGCATTTAAAATCCGTTTTTAGAAGTGAATCTTAACCTGATAGTTATGTCTTGATATTTGAACTTTAAGTCTAATAGCTAGGTTATTTTAAAATATTGGCTTAATCGTGCATCTAATATCTTAGAACGAAACAAAATTCATCTGAAACTGCTTTATCATGTTAGATACTGATCTTTTAGCTTTTTCAATGAAGTTGTTAGGGGTGGAAGGGATACAAATTATGCCATTTCCCATGAAATCGGCCGAAGGCATAAAACTCTAAAAATAAGAGTCCGGGCCTACGTTAGATAGGGATGCCATTTTTTCGTCTTTATCATAAAAGAACTTTTTCTTCAACAACAGATAGTCTTTAATCGTCATAAGCATTTCAATAGTTCCATCCGAAAGAAGAGATCGACGATTATTGGCCAAACAAGCCTGCATGAGAAAAATGACGTTTACAATCGACGAAGCAACATGACACACAAAAATACTTGCGAGCTAATTCTTCCAAAAGTGGGATTTTAGGCTCCATTTCTCGGTAAAAATCGAAGATCATAGAAAGATCTGAATTTGGCCAAATTTTAGCCTCCATGATATGGCTCTTGAAGATGTTTAACTCGGTCTAGAAATAATCAATTTAAGTGATCAAAAAGCGAGAAAAATAAGCTTTAGTTTATTCTCAACATGGGAAACGATATTTGAACTCAAAGTTTGTGAATGAGCCACGAATTTGAAAAAATCATTTTATCAAATTATCATTTTCATCAGAATTTGCAATTCTTCGGTTTCAGTTTGGAGAATGTTCAAAGATAAGATAAATCAGAAAATTTATTACAAAAATTAACATAGCTTCAATATCTTCATCAATAAAAAGCAATTCAATTTGTTGCCATCGATCATAAGATATTATAGTTTTGTTATAACAATGTCGTAGATCCATCAGCAACGGAATTTTTTTGCCTGAGCTGGATTTTATATGTTAAAAATGTCTTTGAATTTGTCTTTATACTAAAATTTTCAAACGTTATAACTTTTGATAGCATAAGCCGTTTTTTTAGATCTTGGGCTTAAAATACGCACAAGAACAATGAAAATAAAACACCAGAACGATTTTTCTTTTTCAGGCAAAAAATCTACTCTTTAGTATGAAAAACGGAAAAAATCGACCTTTTTTTAGCAGTTTTTATAACTAAAAGTCGTTTATTTAAACGAAAAACAAAAAATCGTTCTGGTGTTTTATTTTCATTGTTCTTGTGCGTATTTTAAGCCCGAGATCTAAAAAAACGGCTTATGCTATCAAAAGTTATAACGTTTGAAAATTTTAGTATAATGCAAAAAATTCAAAGACATTTTTAAAGTTAAAGATAAGAACTTTAATGTGAACTTGGTTCAGTGGTAGCGCTAACCGAGAAAAAACCCAATATCATACATACATTGGCTAAGGAGCGCCCAAAAAATTTTTTATAAGTTACCCTCCCTCTCTTCTCCGACGATGGAGTTAAAAATAAGGCCCAGACTTGGTGAGGTCCTTAGACCATAGAAGGCAATTTTTTAAATTTTATTTTTGCGCTATTGTGCTCGGAATGATGACAATTTTCAAAAAACCAACCGATTACAGTCGCTCTTGTATGTGTTAAACATACATGAACAAGGAGGGGGACAAGCTACCTCGGGGCTATATGTTGACCAAAAAAAAAGTCGGTATCTAATTTTTTGGCTCGGCTATATAGTTTTGAGACTTGGAACTCCGAGGCTATATGAATCTTAATTTTTGGCTCGATGCTACCTACATGAGGGAGGGGGACAGTCCCCCCATTGATAATGTATGGTGTTAAACGTAGAAAATTGAATATTTTGCATTTTAAAAAAGAATTAGGTTTAAAGACAACATTTTACTCGAGAAAATACAATTTTACTATAAACATAAAAAATCACAAAATTGCACTTTTTTAAATCACCCTGAAAATAATTAAAATCATATTAATATAATAATATCATCATTGCACAGATCTCCAAAATAGTTGGAAAGGCATATTTGGACCGAAGCAGTGTTGTATCCGTATACACGGTTCGGTTCGCTTCAATTACACGGTTACAACACTGGACCAAAGTAAGGTGAGCCGAAATTTTGAGGCTCGAAATTAGGTGGGCCAAAATTTCGAGGACCGAAATTCATATTCATATCAAAGCCATAGTCCAATATTTCAGCGACACAGCGATTGTTTATGCATGTGCTTTTGTAGCATGGCCGCTCTCCTAATAATAATCATGCTTATTTAAATATTTTCTTGTTTATACCTTCGTAATAGCCTGTACAGTTTCCGCCCGGCTTGATTTTTGAGGCACATCTAGGTCTGCCATGCGATCGATCACAGAATAGATATCTAAATTAATACTTTTCAATAATTGATTATTTTTTCTTTACTTTGAGCCACTACAAATTGGTCGACTTGGATCGTGACATATTGGCCGAGGAGCATAGTCATAAAGATTATCCGTATACTAAATTCTTAATGGATATTTTTTATTTTGACAAAACACTCACAAAATTTCCAACCGCATCTTTATTTGTGATTGTAACTCCAAACCACGTTGCCATTTGAGTGTATGAAAAATGAGAAGTAGTAGTACATTCTATCGAATCAGTGGCGTACATATTCTCTCGCTCATCTCGAGTCTATAAAACATAAATTCTGTATAAAATATAGTTGTACAGGTACGGATGGAGTGACTCCCCGTGTGTTTGGAACCCGTGGACTTTTTATTTGGGTCTCAGAGAGACCCTTCATCTATATAGGGTCTCTCTGAGACCCAAATAAAAAGTTTGAAAATTTAATGTTCTTGATAGAATTTTCATTTTTGACCCTATTTACCCGGATAAAATGGGGGTCAAATATATGTTAATAAAAGAGGGGTTAACTCCCGTTTCCGGAGTTCATATTTAGAAATATTCACTTGTTTCGTTCTCCTCCATAATTCCCAGATAAAATCCACAAAACTATGAAGGAGGTAGAAAGCCGGATCATTAGCGGCAGTTTCCAAACTTTCACCCATGTGACCTCCAACATAAGCATGGACATATGCATGGGTATATTCAAGAGTTTGGTAACGGTTTGGTCTTATATGACAATCCTAAATCAAAAATTTAAAAAACCAGTGCCGACGGGAAAAGTGGTACTGCTAAAGATTAGCGATCGCATTGAACGTGAATTTTTCGAAAAAAATTTTTCCTCGACTTTTTTCTGAAAATGACCTCTATGGGAGTAATTTTACACGAGTAATACGATTTTTGCATTCCCGCTTTATTCACATATAGAGCGTTCATTTTGGTATTCAACATCAATGTTTTTAGTCGTTCTCGCACCCCCTCTAACGAATTTCTTGCGGTTTTTTTTTAAATTGTAGCTGAACAATGGCCGAATAAGTGTTGATAAAAATTTTCGAAATCCGTTGATCCTAACATTGTCAAAAATTACTTTGAAGTTTTCAAAGTCGATTTTCTTCACCTTAGAAAAATGTTAGAAATTTAA
>OZJO01020897.1:0-16286 GCA_900406225.1 Acrobeloides nanus
CAGATTTTTTTCTTTGACCACTTTTTACAAAAAATCTATAGAAAAAATTGTATTGGCCAATTTAGCATAATTTTGATTAAAATTTGTTACTGCAGAAACATCATCACTATTTTCAATGGCATTAAAAATTATTTTTAGAAAAGATGGTTCGTGTAAAGTTTGTCGCAACGAATAAAAATGACTCGAGTACTCCTGGAACCAGCCAGTTGAAATTAATTTCTAAAGTGAGTTTTGTGACTAACATTTGAGGTTTGGGTGTAAGTTTTTTCAGTTTTTTAGGCCCCTTCTAGACTTTTCGTTGCGCGATTTAATCGCGCGACAAAATCGCAGGCCTCTCTACACTTTGGCCACGCGATTTAGTCGCGTGCAATCAAATTTCGTCGCGCAACAAAGTTGCGAGATAAAATCGCGCGGGGATCGAATCTTGGTCATCTACAGTCATAGTCTGACGTGCTAATCACTATACCACACGGCCTTGTAAAAAGCGCTTGTGTCCGACAAAAATCACGCGATTTTTTTTAGTTGAAATTTTGAAGTATAGATATGGTCGAGACAAAATCACGCGACAAAATTTGTTCTCGTCGCGTCGCTCGCGATTTAAGTCTAGAGAGGGTCTTACAGAGCCTATGAGAAGTAATTTTTGGAAGGTAAACGTAGCCAAGAGGAGACTCTCTCTCTTCTGTCGCAGTGAAGCCTTGAAAAAAACAAGAGTTTCCGTTATAATTTTTGCCGGACGAAGGTTAGCAAAAAATCGTATATGGGACTCTTAAGATTTTTTCAGTTTACTAAAAAAATGTCAGCCCTATATCGCAAAATCCTGCCTAAGTGCACCTTATGTTGAGTTTCAGGAAAAAATCTAGAATACGGTATATACTCGAATCTTCACAAAATTGGTACCAATCGCTTTATTTTGACGAGTAATATGCGAAAAAGTTTAAAAAAAAAGTCGCTCGAACATTTTTGGGTCACTTTTAGGGGGTCAAAAATGGCCTATTTTTTAAAGGATTTTCCTTTGGAAGAAGGTCTAACTTTGTTTGATTTTTTAATAGTCCACTGTGGTGTAGTGGTGAAGCCGTCGGCCGTTGCGCTATAATGGAGCCGGGTTCGACTCCCAGCATCGGCAAAAAAGTTTTTGCGCAAAAACTTTTTTTCGATTTTTTAAAAATTTTTTAAAAAGGGTTTTAAGGCATAATAGATGATAATAACAACGTAAAGTCGATTTTTTTACATTTATTATTTTATTTTTCGGCAGCATATCCACTTCCCCCTAGTTTACAAAAAAAATTATACTGTGTTTTAATCGCTCTTTGCATTGTTGCTTCGCCATTTTTGGCGCGATTTTCTTCGGCCCCGCTCCGCCGGGAGGGGGGATTCGCGAGCGCGGGGTTAAGATCTCGCGGGGTTAAGGGCTCGCGGNCCCCCGCGCTCGCTCACCCCCCTCCTGGGGGGCTGCGCGGGGCCGAAGAAAAAGCACCAAAAAAGACTCGCAGGCATACAAAGGCAGACGCTAAAACAACAAGCTACAATTTTTGTAAAAGAAGTGTAGGGGAAGTGGACACGCGCCTGCAAATATAATATTTTTATAATCAAAAAGAAAGAAAAAATCAATCACCCGAAAATTTGAGATTCTTCGTCTATAAAAAAATTTTTTTGAGCAAAAACTTTTTGCCGGAGCTGGGAGTCGAACCCGGCTCCATTATAGCGCAACGGCCGACGGCTTCACCACTACACCACAGTGGACTATTCAAATCAAACAAAGTTAAACCTTCTTCCAAAGGAAAATCCTTTAAAAAATAGGCCATTTTTGACCCCCTAAAAGTGACCCAAAAATGTTCGAGCGACTTTTTTTTTAAACTTTTTCGCATATTACTCGTCAAAATAAAGCGATTGGTACCAATTTTGTGAAGATTCGAGTATATACCGTATTCTAGACTTTAGCCGAGTTTCACACTCCGGTTTACTCATTTTTATAGAGGGTGTAAAAAAAGAGAATTTTGCGATTTTGGTGTGACTTTTTCAAAAAATTTCAAGTTCTCTAATTTTCACCAAAATAATCCTATAGAGGGTTTTTTATACGAGAATCTATTGATTGGCGAACCTTGAAAATGCTTCCCTGACCCTGATTCAGGAAAGAGGCAAGTGTATTGAAGCGAAAATAGACTAATTAAGGATCAGGGAAGCGTTTTCAAGCAATGTGCACAATTGATTCCTCACATAGAAAACCCCCTATAGGGTTATTTTGGTGAAAATTGAAATTTTTTGAAAAATCGCAAAATTCTCATTTTTTAAATCACCCTATAAATCTATTTTAGAAGCCACTTCCGCCAAAAGGTGCTTACAAATATTGGTATGATGAGCACTATAAAGAAAATTTTCAACATGCCCAGATGATCCGAAAAACAAAAGACAATTGGGATGCATATTTTGCTAAAAGATGCCAACATTTATATGAGAGGTTGAAGCCAGAAGAGAAAGCTAAATATAAAAAATTGGCTGAAGATGACATGGCAAGATTTCTAAAAGAACATGCTGCATTTCAAAAAGAACAGGAGCAGAAAGAACAAGACATTACAAATACCGAGAAAAACGAATGACAACGGTCCAAGGTTGTAGCCAAAGGTGAAAAGAGATACCATATCCCACTCACAAGAGAACCGAAATTTACATATCTCTCGCTAAATTGGTCGAAAATTTTGCTTAAAAAGTCATTTTTTTACAATCTCTAAAAAAAGCATGACTTCAATAGACCCTCCCCCCACTCGACTCAAGCCTAAATGCATAAGACACCCACCACTCAAGCTGGCCGAAATCCAGCTTGAGCAGTGGGCGTCCTATGAAACCCTTTTAATCTTTGGTTGTAACCATTAGCCTATTTTAATACTTGTAAATTGTAATTTTCAGTTATTTTTGGGTGACAATAAAAGTTCAAATTTTACAAAAAAAAATTGAGTGAAACAATGTTATTGATAGGTCGAAATTGTGATTTTCACATCAACTGGTCGTTTAGTGTAGTGGCTTGTATTGCGAGCTTTAAAGAAACCTATGTCGGGTTCAAGCCCCGCCTGTAGTGATATTTTCTTGTACTTAGTTTTTTCAACTTTTAATCCAAAAAATACAGCTCTTTTAAATTTTTGTGAAAATGAATAAATATGTGCCTCATATATTTTTTCTGCATCTATTGACGTTGAAATTATTCAACATTTTGAGGACACATTTCGTGACCGTTCCTTGTTAGAATACACGTGAAAACATGCCTCCCCTTTCTCCATCCTTCGACTGAAGTTACGTTAATGATCTGAGATATTCAATTTTTACTGTTTTAATAATATACGCACGTATACGAGTTTTTTCCTAATTGCTAAGCGCTCTACATTTCACCTGTTTCTTCGAGTGATTTTAAATTGAGATTTTGCAAAGCTTTAAGTGACGCTTTCTTGAAAAGTCGTAGTTCAGGCTACAAGTGTTAAACGGTTCGAATAGGCTCCAAGTTGAATTTATTTAGTGAGTAAATTTAATTTGTTTAAAAGGGGTGACATTTATGGACTAATCCAATAAAAAATTTTTCTAAAAAGATCATTTTTAGGGGTAAAATCATGCGAGAAATCGATTGCGCGCATCGCCGAAGCGTGAAAATGCCTTCTTGACCTGATTCAGGACAAAAAAATTTTTCGATTTTTACATTGTGCAAAAAAATTTTGTTCCAAGCAGGACTCAAACCAGAGACCTATATGACCAATATGTTGATGCTTTGACACTACACCATCGAGGCTTGTTTATGAAGAACGTCTTTTCAAATCAAGTACTAGTGTAAAAAAGGTCGAAAAAATCTATATTTTCCCTGGAACAGGGTCAGGAAAGCATTTTCACGCTTTGGTGATGAGCGCAATCGATTTCTCGCATGATTTTACCCCTAAAATTGATCTTTTTAGAAAATTTTTTTTCTTGGATTAGTCCATAAATGTCACCCCCTTTAAAATTTTTCGGCCATGCTTTTTAATTAAAAAAAAAGATTTTGTATTTGCAGGCGCGTGTCCACTCCCCCTACACCTCTTTTATAAAAATTGTAACTGATTGTTATAATAATGACTAATATTACTATAACAGAATCTTTTGTGAATACTTATGTCACTGGGATGCATGTTAATACAATATTGTCGACGTTTATGGGTGTTTTTTGTGTTTATCTAATTTTGTTAAAAACACCTTTAAATATGCAAACATATAAATGGTATTTACTAAATGTCGTGGTAAGATGTATTGGGGGAGTAGATCGGGATAGCCTGAAAATCGAGATTTTCGATTTGCGGGATTTAAAGATAAATAAAATTTTCATTTTTTCCTTCAAAAATGACCAAAATTTCAATTTTTGATAAAAATCGTAATTTTGGAGTATTTTTTAGCTTGAATTTTTAAAAAAATTTGCATACAGTTTCATTCACTAATGATAATATAAGCCACTGGGTACTTTATCCAACGACAGGCCCACACATGTTCAAATACCCCTCCTCGAAAATTTTGACTTTTTGTGGATGAGACCCTCTACCCAGTTGATGATCTTTTTTTGATCGACACGCTCTGCACGTCTAATTTTTTTTATTAAAATTTCTTTAAATTTAAATAAAAAAACTTGCGCTGCAGACAAAAAATTTTTTGAAAATGCTCGTTTTTAAGCAGAAAATGCTCAAAAAATTACGATTTTTGTTGAAAATTTAGCAAATTTGATGGAAAATTAGGTAAAAAAATGGAAAATTTGAATTTGAACAATTTTTGTGAAAAATCATAAATTGTCAACAAACATAAGGGCCTCCGATTACGCTTTTTTGACGCCGAGAGGCGCGAAAACTTTTTTCGAAAAACGCTTGTTTTATTGCTAAAAATGCCCAGTTTCGAATTTTGGTTAAAAAACATCAAATTTTGGGCTCTAGGAACTTCCACAACGGAACTTTCACAACGGAACTTCCACAACAAAAACGCTTTTTTGTTGTGGAAGTTCCGCTTTTTTTGTTGTGGAAGTTCCGTTGTGGAAATTCCGCTGTGGAAGTTCCTAGAGCCAAATTTTGGATATTACTGTTGAAAAATGGATATTTTTTTGACAATGTTTGTTTAAAAATCAGAATGGGGAACACCCTCACCAATCCTTTTGTGGCTCGCCCACGGGCTGCCGGCGAACCAAAAATTTTTTTGCGAGTCTCATTTTGGCCTGCGGGCGACCTCCCCCCCCGAAATTCGGGGGCTGTACACGTGTGTACGGGTCATACATAAACAAGGAGGAGGGGGGGGGGACAAGTTACCTCGAGGCTATATGGTGTCGACCAAAAAAAAGGTCAGCACCCATTTTTTATGTTTTGGGTTATACCCCTAGTCTCGGCTATATAGCCTTGAGAGTTGAAATCAAAGTCTCAATTCAACTTCGCCACTCCGAGGCTATATGAATCTTTAACTTTTGGCTCGATACTAGCTACATGAGGGGGGGGGGCAGACCTCCCTCCCCGTTGGTAATGTATGTACGGGTTCATAAGAAGGCTAATTTCGGTTAGCTCCCTAACTCATTTTTTGCCAAATAAAATTATCTTACTTTTTTGGTCATCATGCTCCTCATATTGGATTTTTTTGAAATCCTTGCATTATAGTAATATAAAAAAAACTAGTGCCGCTCAGTGGCGTACCAGAATAATTTCGGGAGAGGGGGGGGGGATGGGCAACTTGGAGGCTTTTTAACTGGTCGTCGCACACACCGATTTAGTGACTGGGCAGCATTTTTCACCGGGATTCCGAAATTGCAAAAAATGGCCATTTTCGAGATCAAAATCGTCAGGAAATCTCAATTTCAGAAATCCCGATTCGGGATCCCGTCAGCCCTATTCGGAAGATTAAAAAGTGTCCAATTTAGATATGTTCATATGTGTTCGATTTGCATACTACTTTGTTATATATCCCTTTACCATTAACGCCAGTAATTATTTTGAAAATTTAACCAACTATTTTTTATTCTTTTTTAGGCCCCTGTCTTTTGTGTAGAAGGATATTATAAATATATCACCACTAGTTCACACACGGCATTTGTAAGATAATTTTATTTTTTGCAAGTTACAAAAATATATCCCTTATTTTTTAAAGTTTATTATGATACAGTTTCTAAGTTTTTATGTAATTTCTTTACTAGCTGCTTTTTGTTATCGTTATGCAGTAGTAATTAACCAAGTAGACAAATTGCATTCAAAGAAAAGTATTGTAATCATGCTCGTATTACATATTGTTTTTTTATGGCCGACCATGATGCTATTTTTTCCAGTTTTGCTAAATGCAGATGAAACTAGTAATATCTATGAAAAAGTAAACTTTATTTTTTTATTATAAAAATCGCTCTTTTTATTTAGGGAACGGCATTCAAAATTTTTTTTCGATTTTTGAAATTTTCTTTTAGACAAAAATGTAAAAAATGATGATAGAAATAACGGAGCTAGGTTACTTGGGGGCCCACTTAACATGACCCAAAATGCTAACGCCAAGACTAAGGCCAAAGCTAATGCCAAGGCTAAGGCCAAGGCTAAGACCAAATCTAAGGCCATGGACTTAGCTTTGGCCTTGGTCTTAGCCTTGGACTTAGCCTTGGCATTAGCTTTGGCCTTAGCCTTGGCATTGGAATTTTGGGTCATGTTAAGTGGGTCCCCCAAGTAACCTAGCTCCGAAATAACTTTTATTCGAACACTTTATTTCAAACCTGATTTTTAAATAAAAAATGAAATTATTTACAAAGTAAATAATCACGGCAAAAAGAATTTGTTTTGGACCGGGATCGAACATACGACTTTCAAATGCAAACCAAGCGGGAGCCAATCAAAATTTTCGATCTTTTGTAATCGTATCAATAAACAGATTTATTGAAAATCAGACAAGTGATATCATTACATTCAGACTTCTAAGAATCGAAATAAAAACATCATTTCTAAAAAAAGTGACAAAATTTCGTGATACAGGTGTTCCATTTCTATTCGTCTAATGTGCCGGTCTCTATTTTATTCTCATTTTTTATTCATATTTTCAAGTTATTCAAAGATAGCGTTAAGACACAGTCTCTGTACAAATCGAATGATAACAATATAAGAGCACTACAGGAGGTCACAAATTTTTTTATAAATGGTCTAGAACGATGAATTTGGGTCTTCTGATGCACAATCAGCCAAAAAACTTTCCGACTCCCACCTTATATGCTCTGGAAGGCTAAATAGCAAAAAATCAACTCTTAAAGTGTGGGGGGGGGGTAACAATTGCGGCCCGTTCTCTGAAAAATTTTTTGTAAAAAATACATTCTTAGGGGTAATTTTATGCGAGAAATTGATTCCGCGCATTCCCGAAGCATGAAAACGCTTCCTTGACCCTGATTCACGGAATGGAGTGGGTGAAGCGAAAATCAAACATTTTCGGATTTTTATGAGAAAATCGTCGATTTTTAGGTTTTTCTAGGCGGAAAATCGATTGCGCACATTCCCGAGCCGTGAAAACGCTTCCTTGGCCCTGGTTCAGGGAAGGGATACGTATTTATGTAAATAAATTGATTTTCGCTTCAATATACCGATTTCTTCCCTGAATAAAGGTCAAAGAAGCGTTTTCAAGGTTCGGAAATGCGCGCAATTGATTCCTCGCTTAGAAAAACCTAAGAATCGACGGTTTTCTCATAAAAATCCGAAAATGTTTGATTTTCGCTTCACCCACTCCATTCCGTGAATCAGGGTCAAGGAAGCGTTTTCATGCTTCGGGAATGCGCGGAATCGATTTCTCGCATAAAATTACCCCTAAGAATGTATTTTTTTCAAAAATTTTCTTCGGAGAACGGGCCGCAATTATTACTCCCTTTAAAGGGGGGATAAACTTTGCAGTAGCACTTCCGATAAACAATTTTTTTGAATTGATGCAAAAATGACTTTTCTAGAGGTATTTATGCAAAAAATCGATTAGCTGATTTTGCATCCGGATACCCAATTCATCATTCTAGACCGTTTATAAACGATTTTATGAGCTCCTGTAGCGCTATTAGTTCGAGACTGTGTCTTAATTTTGATTATGTTATAGATTTACCCAGGAATTACTTTATCAATGGAAGGACGACTATGTGGTGGTTTAAGACCCACAACTCTGACCACTGTTGCATTTGTTTCTGTTTGTCTTGATGCGTTATTGATAGGAACTGCTATTTTTAATGTCCTTTTGTTAACATTCAAAAGTCTGAATAAGAATAAATCCCAGTTTAGCAGCACTACACATAAGATGTATAAACAATTAACAATCTCATTAACGTTACAAGTAAATTAAGTTCAAGTGACAAAATTTTTTTGTAATCTTTATTTAGTTTGTGTTCCCATTAACATTAATAATGGCACCTTTTATAATTCTTTCAGTTTTGTTTATTCTTGGCTATAATCGACCAAGTTCGTTTCAAGAAGGGGTCATCCAGATATTACGTAATCAAAATTTTCGGGTTTTTTGACCCTTCCCCCTGTAATCAACCGTAATCATTTGGCTACCCCCCCCCTTCTCCCTCCATGATTATTTAATTAAAGGCAAAATTTTTAAAATAAAAATCAAAGCCTTATAAACAATTTTTATAGCAAAAATATAATATATACGACAAATGTTATTTGGTTTTAAATTGAAAAAATTGCTAACGATTTTTCGAAAAAATTGAAAAAATTCGAAACATTTGAAAAAATTCGAAAAAACTTAAAAAATTTTATACATTGTGATTACGTAATCATTGACCTGATCCCTTCCCCCCCCCGTAATCAATCGTAATCATTTGACTACCCCCCCCCCTACTTGATTATGTAATATCTGGATGACCCTAAAAATAATAAGAGAAATTATTAATTTAGTTCATACCGCTATTGGTTTTCAAACAATGACCTTACATTCTGTTTTTAATGGTATTGCTATGGTAATATAATTAAAATTCTAAAAATTGTAAACAGAGAGTGGGCAGGGCCGTAGATATGGGGGGGGGGTGCATACCACATATTGGGTCGTTATGAAAATAACCGGCTTTTGCAAATTCAATCGTATCGTTATAAAAATGGCTCCTCCGGGGATTTTTCTATGCGGGAAATCGATTGCAAAAATAGCCATTTGTGATGATTTTTTGGTGAAAAAATAACACTTTTTAGTGAAAAATTGAAAAAATGGTCATTTTTTTCAAAATCGGAAAAAGCATAAGAGGGAACCTTAGTAAAAAATTTCAAATTTTTCCAAGAACGGGAGACACTTGTGGCTACACCACTGGGGTCCCCCTTATGGTTTTGCCCAAAATTTTGAAAAAAACATAAGGGGGGACCAAGTTAAAAAAATGAGGAGGGAGAGCACTTTTTTAAAAAGTTCACTAGCCATGTGCCCAAGTATGATGTGTAACCTCTAAACTTGTGTTCTGACTACATCTTTGGAGTGGGGCTAGGTAAGGGTTAAACTCCCATGATGCGCAGAAATTTGTATAATATAATTATTACCCCTTTATGATTTTTTGTGAATTTGCTCATCTCTTTTGTTGCAAATTCCTAGCTACGCGCTTGAAATGGCTTCAACAAATTGTAAAATTTTAGATATCTTTTACTAAACCATATAGAGAGGCAATAATATGCAAAATCTTTCAAAAAAACAATATTCAACAAGTTCAAAGTAATTTTATAGTTAAATTTACTACAAACAATAATCATTAATAATTTTTATACATTGTATGGTTAAATAAACGGATTTTTTGCATTTGTCGAGAAATTTTCACCAAGAATTTTTTAAAAATAATTTTTTCCAAAATCCTACTACTATAAACGTGTAATGTCTGTATGTTCGGACGATATCGGGAACGATGATTTAAACTCATAACAAAGTTGTAGGGGACGACGAGAGAAGAAAAACACCAAAAAAATTTTGTGTACTACCTCAAAAAATTACATTTTATTTCTCTTAAACGATTTCGAGAATTATAACAAGGTGGTCTAATATCAGGTCATTTTATATTTCATTAGATTTGGTCAAATTTTTACAGTTTTATGCAAATTTTATATGTTGTGCCCGATCTTGAATTTCGCCCGATTCTGAATCGGGCGCCTGATCTTGTGTGAAATCAGATCGGGCGATCTTGAACGAAGATTGTTCGTTCAAGATCGAGCGCCCGATCTTGAACGAACAATCTTCGTTCAAGATCGGGCGCTCGATTCAAGCCAGAAAAACATGGGAGGTTTTGACGCCCGATTCAGAATCGGGCGAAATTCAAGATCGGGCGCAACATATATAATAAAAAGTTAACATTGATAGTTAACAGTATTCGAATTCTGAAGACCACTCGCTCCTTGAGCTACGGCTTGCAAAAGCGAATACTGATCATCGTCTTGATCTATTGACCAGATCATCAAACCTCCCATGTTTTTCTGGCTTGCATATTGCCCTTTGTAATAAATTGAAGTTCCGTTTTCAAATCCAAGATATTGTTGAGTATCCGGGTTGTAAATGTAAGGAACTTTGTCGACGTCATGAAAAGAAGCCGTCGCTAAAAAATATTTGAATCTAATATCATAACCTACCTAGATTCCAGCTCGATGGTATATCTCTCCATGAAATAGAGCCACCACTTAGTGGATTAGAAATTCTATACATCGGATCACTTCCAGAAAGAGCACTAGCATTATTCCAATAATATGCGTAAAACGGAACTCCAATGTTAAGCTTTGAAGATTGGTTTGTTTTACAAGTATAGTAGCTAAAATGTAAAGAAAGCTTTTGCCTTCACAACTCACTTCAAAGTCCAGTCTACATTCAGCGTAGGATTTTGGGCTCCAGCTCCATAAAGGGGGGATGGTGGAGCAGTGGTACTTTCCCATGTTCCATAATAGTCATAAGTCATTACATTAACAAAATCAACATAATTTAAAAGTCCTGGAAGATCATAGCCTGGATCTAGAGCCCATTGTCCAGGTGCTCCAGCGAAAGACAATAAATAACTCGAGTCTCGGTTCTGATCAATCTAAAAAATTAAGACATCTTCTTTGAGATCTGTTATATATGATGTGAACAAAAGTTTAAAAGTTCTTTAAAATTTTTGCTACTATGCTATTTTTATTGGTCAATGTGGGTAGATAAAAAAGTTCTTCTGCGGCGAAAAAAATTGTAACATTTTTTCCTCCCTTGATCTCACTTATTTAAAGGACCAGGCCACTCAGATACAATTATATGAAAAAATGATATATTCGTAAAGATCATGAAAAATTGAGCATTTTTTGTTTTTACGGCACCATTTGAATCGTTTTCCCCATCGAGATAAATGCATTTGAAGATAAGAATTCGTGTACATGTTTTCGTTGTAATAATCAAACTTTTTGAATTTTTTGTGAAAAAATCGTGAAAAAATAGCATGAATCGACAGAGAATTTTATGCTGAACAACTTTGCTAATTGAAGTTTGCGTAAAAAATTATTCTCTCGGATCAAAAATGCAAAATAAGTTTAAATTCATGCAGGGTTTTCGTTTCAATATACAAAAATTCAAAAATTGAAACTTATTTTGCATGTTTGATTGGAGAAAATCATTTTTTACGCAAACTTCAATTAGCAAAGTTGTTCAGCATAAAATTCTCTGTCGATTGATGCTATTTTTTCAGGAAATTTTCCGCAAAAAATTCAAAAAAGTTTGATTATTACAACGAAAACATGTACACGAATTCATATTTTCAAATGCATTCATCTCGATGGGGGAAACGATTCAGATGATGCTAGCGCAAAAATAACAGCGGTAATCGTTTTTTCACATATTGAAAATTATTGTAGTCACATCTATGGGAAAGAATCTCATTGTACCTGATGTTGATCTAAAGCAGAGCGCATTGTTTGCATTAGTAAAACATAATTGGACTTGTCATCTGATGTCGTAGGATTTTCCCAATCAATATCCACTCCGTCCAAGCTATAGTTGTCAATTATATTCAAGATATTAGCGATCAAAGTATTAGTCAAATCGGGGTTAGCCGTAATATTGGAGAAATACTGTGAATTTGTACCGCCGCCGACGGAAACCATCACTTTGAGATTTGGATACCCATTAGCAACTTGTCTAACTTGCAAAACTGTCTGACCTCCGTCATTAAAAGAAAGAGATCCAGCGGAGTCCATGATGGCAAACGCAATATTGACGTGTGTTAATAATTGAGCTTGAGCCGGAGTAAAAGGACGACTACTCCATGTGGTGAAGTAACCAACAACACGGCCTGATCCGTTGTCAGAATTACTCGTATCTTGCGGATCAGAAAATTGCAACAAAGCTAATAGTAAATTAGATAGAAAATCTACTGACAGAACCATTTTTAAAGGACAAATCTTATTTTAGGAGGGGAAATTTTATAGGAGAGTCTCTCTGCACAAATGATTTTAAATAACGTTAAGACTCAAATTTATGCATTTCTGTAATTCACTTTTTAATCCTTTGCCATTGAAAATAGCAATAATATTTAGGCCATAAACAAGAGGCGTGAATTAGACCATTGCAAACTGTGCAAATATTTTCATAAACCTTGATCTAATTTATGGTAATAAATGAATCAATTTTTAAAGGGGGTAACATTTAGCGCATAGATCGCAAGGGGGGAGTCTCTCCTTGAAATTTCTCCCTCAAAATTACATTTCTGGGGGTAATTTCATGCGGGGAATCGATTGCGCGCATTCCAGAAGCTAAAAATTTTCCCTGATTCAGGGAAATTAGTACATGTTGGATTTTCGCTTCAATACACACTCTTATTTCCCTGAATCAGAGTTAAGGAAGTATTTTCACGCTTCGGGAATGCGCAATCGATTTTTCGCATGATTTTTTTCGGAGATTAGTCCCTAAATGTTACTCCCCCCTTTAATACTTGTTTTCATAGGTGCACAAGTAGGGGGGGGACAATTTCCCTCAAGTACGACATGTTTTTGAAATTTTTTGAAAACTACATGTTTTTGACCCTTTTTTTGGTCGCTAAACGTAAAAATTTCGTATTTTTGGTAAAAAAGCATGTCGCCTCGGGCCAAAATACGACATATTTTTTGCATTTTTGCCCCCAATACGACGACATAGGGGGGACATTCCCCCTTGTGACCTATGCTTGTTTTTATACCTTAGTTGAATAGCTTTTATAAAAGCTTGTAGACTGGGATCGAGCTCTTACGCCGCACTAGAGTATACTCGACCATCAGATATGGACAATCCCCCAATCGCCCCAAAAAACGCTCCCTTGATTCAGGGAAGGGGGTGTGTGCATTGAAGCGCAAATGAATTAAAATTCGAATTTTCGTCAAGAAATCGGCTGTCTAGGGTTTTTCTATGAGGAAAATTGATTGCAAGCATTTTCGAGGCAAAAAAGAGAAAAGTTTCTTTGAAGAAATATTTTTTCAATATGAAAAGAATGCTTCGAAAACGATGCTATTCTCCCCCCCCCCCAAATGTGTTACATTTATTTTTCATATTTTTTTCCACCAAGTATGATTTTCTCCAATGGGATCCACTGAACAACCAAAAAAGTTAGTCTACCTAACATAGGTCTGAAACTTTGGGACCCCTATGCCCATGTGTGTTGACATTAATTATTGTGTTTACACTATCTCTGCCTTGCCTTCGGCTCTCGTATATAGGAGTTCATCGATGTTCTAATATTCGAAAACGTTGCTATTCAAATACAGCTACATAAATTTTTGAACTTTTAATGTTATTGAATAAGGCTGCAACTATAAACGATCGTTGATTAATCGTATTATTTTTTTGATAGGAGGAAAATTAGCTGATTATTTTTGCATCTATTGCAAGATCTGCATCAACATGCATATTTGAATAAATTATGATGTTGTTTATGTTACATTTATTTTTCATTCTAATCACATTTTTTCAAAACTTGCTGAAAATCGAATAAATCAAGGTCATTATTTTCTACGCCAAAGCCTTTTTTAAATTATTGTTTTCTCTTTCAGTGCAAAAACATATTCAGCCTATCGGAGACCGAACTTAAGCAAGTGGAGTGATAATTGACTTTCTTATCCTCTGGGCTAAAGAGATTTGATGGATTAATCGATATTTCTTCAAATCAAACTCTTTTTATATAACAGTGTAATGTCTGTGTGTGGACTATTAGTCGAAAAGACTCTATCCTTATATCACTGCATCGAGGGTCCCCTCCCCCCACCTTGCCGACTTATGGCCTACATCTTTATAAAGACCAAATGAGGACGAGTTTGCACCGAATGATCTGGAACTTGAATGTAGAAATTGCCTGGTGATTTAATTTTGCATATCGCTCGTTGATATGAATTGGGGTTGTTTTCGGCGAACGGCCGCGGTCGATGGAATGCCCTAACGGTCAATCGGATTAAGTTGTTTTCATTCAACTAATATCAAACATTAGTTGAATGAAAACAACTTAATCCGATTGCCCGTTAGGGCATTCCATCGACCACAGCCGTTCGCCGAAAACAACTCCACTTCGCATCATCGAGTGATATGCAAATTTTAATCACCAGGCAATTTCGAATAGAATTGACGACATTCAAGTATGATCATTCGGTGCAAACTCTTCCTCATTTGGTCTTTATAAGGATATAGAGAAGCATCAGTTAGTCTCGTCCTTCCGTTCAGATCGTTGAAAGTACTGAAATGTTCTCCTTTATTACGCTGGTAGTTCTTCTCCCAACGGTGGTCTTTTCCCAAACACCGGACCAAGCACTCTCAGCAACAGTGCTTCCACATTCACCGGTCGCGTCACTTTCACAGGCTATTACTTTAATTCCAATACTTCTGCTACATTGTCCGTCAAAGTTATTAACAGCGGCCAAATTATTGCTATCACTGGTTCAGTTCCAAGAGTTGGAACTCTAAACATTACCGGACCTGTGTATGGCTATGATGCCCCCTCATCTGGCGGGACACTCGCACTATGGATTGGCAGCCTTCAGGGTTCAATTATTGGTTCAACAACGATTTCTGGTACGTCTCAAGGAACGGTTACCGAAGTGTCCCTCATAACCGGAACTACCACCTCGGCTAAGGCGTTGAATATCAATGGAATTTCATATCTTAGTTCAAATGGATTTCATGAAGAAGTAGTTATTGCTGGAACTCTCTCATCTGCATTGAAATATTCGTGCTGATATTTTTGATAAAAGGAAGAAATTGTGTTGAATACAGTCAAACCTCCGTTTAGTCACACACCCCTAAAAATTTTTTCTCCAATTTTATTTTTATTTGAAGTTAAACATTAGGTAAGATATTTGCCATTATTTAGTATACCGTAAAACTTCTAATAGGACCCCATGGGGCTCTATTAGAAGATATTAATGATTGCTCTTTTAAAAAGTAAAATTTAATGGGCCGGCCGAAGGCCGTTCCATGAAAAATGACGCTACTTTCGCGGCCCTTTTCCGTAAAAAATGATGCTACTTTTCCATGAAAAAAATGACGCTACTTTTCCGTAAAAAATGGCGCTACTTTCACAGCCCTTTTATAAGCCTAGTTGTGATTAAAATTTCTATGATATCATCATAAGTGTGGTTAAAAATCTCGATCTTAATGCCAGTTTGGTTCATAATTGTTGGATTAAATTACAGTTTGTTTGAAAGTATTTATTCTGCTAGCAATCATAAGGAAATTTTTCAAGAATCAGCTTACCGAGATATAGATAAATAACAACGAAAAAACTAGCAAAAAATTTGCATTTTTACTTAGACTTGTGGCATGCGAGCCTGGATTGTTCGCAGACGTAGTCGATTGTGAGTTTGTTCCTAGAGTTTCCGTAGACGCAGCCGATTGTGGGGCTGTAACAGTAGTCGTCGTGCTTGTTCCGGGAGCCAATATTTTCACTAGCTTCTCCACAATAAAACATTGATTAGAATCACAATCAACATTGTACCAATATCCATTATTTGAGTTGAAAACCACACAATTTTTTGTTGGATCGCTGGCGGGGTAATCTTAAAGAGAGGGTTATTAGATGAAATTCGCCACGACGATCGAAAAGTTCCGGCAAGGGAAAATTCATGACGCAGCAGGTAGGCAGCAGTCATGGAACCCGAAGCAGGGCCATGTCATCTCTAGCATAGTCGGTAAGGTAGGGGGGGGAGAGGCCGATGAGGTGGTCTCTCCTCATTTTTGGGTTCATAAGTGAGTGGGTCAAGGGTAGACCCTCCCCCCTGCCGACCTATGATCCTTAGTTTTCACATAATCTTACTAGGTGCCCAGTTAGTATAGCTGCTCAAATCGCCATTTTGCCACATCCAGTAAGTTCCATTAAAAAA
>OZJO01020900.1:0-13218 GCA_900406225.1 Acrobeloides nanus
GCATGAGCCAGAACGTCGCTGGTTCGAACCCCAGCCCTTCAATAAAGTTTTTTACTCGAAAACCAAGAATATGTTTTTTACGAAAATTGGTACACTACCGTTGTTGGAGTCGCTGAATCAATTGGCGCAAGAATTTTTTTAAAATTCCTTCAGGAAAAAATAGCAAATTTTCGTTTCAATGCCTAAAGTCAAGATTTTCATAAACAAAGAAACATGCATAAAATGGACAAATTAGCTCGTTATTTTCCAAAAGTTGAAAATTCAAAATCATTTTCCAGAAAAAAGTTATGTCAAAATAAAATAGGTTCATTTCATCTGAAACACCCTGTATATTTTGAAATTTTTTACCCCATCAAAAATCATAAAATGGATCTTTATGATTTTTTGAACGGCGTTAAAGGGTGACAATCGGAGCCCGTTCTCCGAAAAATTTTTTGTAAAAAATACATTCCTAGGAGTAATTTTATGCGAGAAATCGATTCCGTACATTCCCGAAGCATGAAAACGCTTCCTTGACCCTGATTCAGAAAAGGGATACGTATTTATGTAAATAAATTGATTTTCGCTTCAATACACCGATCCCTTCTCTGAATCAGGGTCAAGGAAGCTCTTTCACGGTTCGAGAGTGCGCGCAATTGATTCCCCGCATAGAAAAACCTAAGAATCGACGGTTTTCTCATAAAAATCCGAAAATTTTTGATTTTCGCTTCAATACGTCCATCCCATTCCCTGAATCAGGGTCAAGGAAGCGTTTTCATGCTCCGGGAATGCGCGGAATCGTTTTCCCGCATAGAATTACCCCTAAAAATGATCATTTTAGAAAAAATTTTTTCATGAAATAGTCCATAATTTATACCCCCTTTAAGGTTTTTCGGCCTTCGGACGATTTCAATTGCCAGAGTTTCTCTCCCACCCCTCCTAACGCAGCCACTGAAAATTTTATTTGTTAAATTTATTTTTTAAGGGAGAATCTAGTAGATTAAGAAATATAAAAATCGTTTGTATACTCTTGGCATTCACATTAGGCATTGCAGCGGTTATTTTACTTTCAACTCAATCTCAAGGACCACTAATTTCAACTCAATCTCCAGGATCTCAAGCACAGTACAACCCATTAAAAGACCCTAATTGTTCAAGTGACAACCAATATATAAACCGGTATATATAATTAATATGTTTAGATTGTACTTGTTTTGCTTATATTGATCTTGCACTAGATATAACAACTGATCTTATTCCAGATGCATTTCAAATGCAAAATGAATTTGTCAATTATTATATATCACAGCTTTATGATCCACAACTTTTAGATGACGGTTTACAGGTCAATATAAATTATGGTGTTGATGGTGGGAATTTTGGAATGAGTTGGCCTAAAGTCTATGATAATAGAACATTAAAAGAATATTTCGAAGATGGTGATATACTCAGGAAAAAACAAGAACGTGGAAAATTTAACGATCTTTACAAGTTAGATTAATTAAATAAAAAATATTCGATTTGATTGAAAGTCAGAAGGGCAGCAACCATATATGAAGAGAGATGCCAGATCTGATACCACTCCCCCTACCCACACAGACAAGCCAAAAAATGAGCATGCAAGACTTCCTCTTCCCGAGAAGATGAGGGCCTTGCTTAGGTGGGGTGGGACAGTATGAATTGAGGGATGGAACAGCATGTATTGAAGGGTGGGATAAGATTTTTTAATAAAAAACTAAAAAAGTTGTCCAATATTTCCACTTTTACAGGTTAATTTTTTAGCATTCTTCTGGGCATATTTTTAAATGATATTGATTTTTGCTATGGTCGTGAATTTTTAAATTGTTACAATGGCGGTTTTCCTCAAAATAAAATTGTTTTTATGGGTTCTCCACCAATAACAGCACCACCATATACTACTCTTGATTTTACTTTTCTCCAAGATACGACTTACAATGGAACAAAGGAGATAGATTTGGTCAATCATTACCTTCATGGTCCAACAGGAAGAAATAAACTTATTGTAATTCTAATGGAAAATAATGTAAAGTTGACAAATTTGACGTTATAGAAACTTTCTTCTGAGAGAAAAAAGTGGCGGGATTAACATTTATTAAGCAATCATAAAAAATTTTGCTCATAGCGGAATCGAACCCTCGACCATTTGTAAAGTGTAGTGCCGTACCGAAGGGGTACATGTACACCCCAAGGGCCAAAAAAGCTTAAAAATTCCAAAGGACCCCCTTATATTTTTAACCAAAAAATGTCAACAACTAAAATCGGGATCTTGTACTCCCCCATGAAAAAATCCTGGGTACAGCAATGGTCAAGTGAGATGCTTGCCACTGCACTATGGATGATGAATTTCTTTTATCTTATTGGGGGAATGCCCTAAACGGAGACCAAAAACAAAAATATACGAACACCTCTTAATTATGATTTTTAGACATATGAACAATGGAACAAAACTAATTTACAAGCATGGTTAGATGCTGGTTTGCATGTGCTTCAATACAATAACGATGACGGACAACTTCTCTACGATTTAAGAAAACAGTTATCATGCGATTTCTCAAATAACCAAACATATATAAACCTTTCGGACATCAAGGAAACATTTACAAATATGAAATTTACGACAAAGGCCATATCGAAAGATTTTACCGTATCATCTTCCATCAGACAAAACACCAAACATCAGAGTTCCACCAAAAAGCAAAATTAAAATCGAAAAAATTATTGTTTTAGGTTTTTGGAGCATTTTTTGTTTTTACGGTATGTTCTGAATCGTTATAGTTTTCGAGATAATTGCATTTGAAATTTTGAATTTGTGTACAAGCTCTTCGTTGTAATACACAAGCTTTTTTGAATTTTTTGCCGAAAAATTGATTTTTGCATCAATTTTTTAAAGTTTCATAAAATGAACATTGTAGCAATTTTTTATAGCTAAATGAGACGAACAAAACGACACGAAAATTATCCAATTTGAACATTGTTTTGGGTTATTGAAACGAAAACATGAATTAGAATTTTCGTTCCAATAACCCAAAATAATATTCAAATTGGATAATTTTCGTGTCGTTTTGTTCGTCTCATTTAGCTAAAAAAATTGCTACAATGTTCATTTTATGAAAATTTAAAAAATTGATGCAAAAATCGATTTTTCCACAAAAAGTTTGTGTATTACAACGAAGAGCTTGTACACAAATTCAAAACTTCAAACGCAATTATCTCGAAAACTACAACGATTTAGAGGTTGTCATAAAAACAACAAATGGTTCATTTTTCATGATCTTCCCGAATATATCATTCTTTTATATGGTTGTAACAAGGGTCCGAAAAGTTAGGTGCTAGCACCTGCACCCAAAAGGACCCACTGGATACTAGCATCCAACACCCAAAAGCACTCATTGATGGGTGCTACCACCTTTTCGGTCCCTTATTGTAACTGACTGGACTGGTCCTTTAAATTCGTGTTCTTTCGCCTAATTTCGCTTCAATTCGTGTTTTTCGCCTAATTTTATGATTTTTCGAGTAATTTATTAAGTTTACTTAGCTTATGAAATGTTTCCAATTTAAATTAAAATATTAGTTCCGAGGCTCGAGGATTTTACGAGGGTGACGACGAGCACCGCTCGTTGTCAAAAATACCCAAAAAGAAAATTTTTTCCGCAAACGAAAAAACCCTTTAACACACCCACAACGGATTGTAAGAAGTGTCGCAAATGTTTTATGGCTATGAACTGATTAATATCCAAAAAAATTTGCTAATTTCTTATTGTTCAAAAAAATTTCCTACATAGGGTCTAGGGCCCAATCTTTGTGTTTACATCGTTAAAATTTTAAGGGATTTTATAATGGATATATCTCCTCGTAGGAATTGATTTGAGAGCTCGTTGACCACTCATTACAATGTTAGGAATCTGCACTACAACTTTTATACAGATACCTATAACAAGTTTATGCTTCAATAAAAAGTTATACTCCAATCTTTGAGCATACCTCGATTTTTCGACGGATTTTTGGCAAAGATCGGCATTTTTGACCCAGTTACGAGGGTTTTCAGCCAAAGTGGTTGTCACAAAATATGTAGCCCAGATTCACAAGAAAATTTTGGTATATTGGGTTTGGTATATTATCACAGGAATTTTTTGAGTTCAAGCTATTTTCTTATTGAAAAATGGTAATTTTTCGATATTTTTAGCGTAGCAATATCCCAAAACCTGTGCTAATATTCCTTTTTGCCAAAAAATGAGTTGTTTTCGGTTTTGGGCTATGGCCAACAATTTCTGATCATTTTCGAGCGAATATATTAACTCCTTAGAAATCTACCATTTCTGCTCTGAACATAGACCACGAATCTGGACCCAAAAATAAAGTTTTTCAAAATTGGTCTAAAATGATCAGAAATTGTTGGCCATAGCCCAAAACGGTAAAACAACTCATTTTTTGGCAAAAAGGAATATTAGCACAGGTTTTGGGATATTGCTGATTTTTATTTTATTGTTCTCCAACATATGTTCAATGTTTCATAAGTTTATATATTTTTCCTGGTGATTATTATTTGGCATTACTACTTTATCCAAGATTTTCTCCAAGTTACTTTATCCAAGCTACTTTCTCCAAGTTATTTTATCCAAATTACTTTCTCCAAGTTACTTTCTCCAAGCTACTTTATCCAAGATTTTTGTATTGAAACGATTGATAGTCGCCAAATAGACTCTCGCATGTTTCCTAACTTTAATAATTTCTCGAAAGCAAGAATTGCGTTGGGAAATTGTCAAAGTTGGGAAACGGAAATTGCGTAGGGAAAATGATAAAGCTTTTACGACCATTTCGGTACGTTTTATCAAACTCCTACTGCTAACGTAGCGAAAAGCGTTTCGCGACTGCTAACGCGCGGCTTGATTTAAAAGATTTTGTATTCGCTAAAACATGTTTACATTTGCCTTTTCAGCAGTGTTTATGTTTGTACAAAATATCAACATGAAAAATTCAATAGATTTTAAAACGAATTATATACGAAAAATCGAAAACTTTAGGCCACTTGGTCGGAGTCATTTGGTCACCTGATCGATAACTTTTGTCATAAAAATTATATTTTTCTCATGGAAAATCGTATATAAATTCAGTTCTTTCTCAAAATTTCAGTTCTTTCTCAAAAAAATCCTATTGCCTCTATTTGGCGACTATCAATCGTTTCAATACAAAATCTTGGATAAAGTAGCTTGGAGAAAGTAGCCTAGAGAAAGTAACTTGGAGAATGTAGTCATAAATCAAATCTTGGATAAAGTAGCTTGGAGAAAGTAGCTTAGAGAAAGTAACTTGGAGAAAGTAGTCATAAATCAAATCTTGGATAAAGTAGCTTGGAGAAACAAAATCTTGGATAAAGTAGTAATGCCTATTATTTTACTACTTGAAATTATTTTACTTGAACTCTCACTCAAAAAACCCAAATTTTGTCATAACAAAATTTTGCTCTATAAAAATTTCCGTCCTTGTTTCTATTGTAAATGGTAAATACCAATAGTTTTATTTTAAGAGCAAAATTTTTTTATCTTCATTAATTTGAAAAATGTATGTATTTTGATTATTTAATTGTCGCTGAAAAATAAAACTGTTTAAAATATTTTTATGTTTATTGACAGGTTTTTTGCCTAAAGTGTTATTATACCGTGTACCGTCACTTCGTCGAAAACGTCACTTCATCGACTGCGTCACTTAGTCGAAACGTCACTTGGTCGACACGTCATTTAGTCGACCCATCACTTAGTCGAAACGTCACTTGGTCGATCACGTCACTTGGTCGACCATGTCAGTTGGTCGACCACGTCACTTGGTCGACCTCGTCAGTTGTTCGACCCATGTACCATCTCCTGTTCAAAATTATTCTTTTTCTTACCTTTTATAATCAAAAATCAGTTGTGTTTTTATTGCTCATACATTTAAAAAATATTTAAAAAAACAAAATATCCAAAGGATTAAGCTGTCGGCCACGTTTCCTAAGAATTGAATGTACTGGCCCCGTACATAAGCCCTCAGAATTCTTTTCTTTCTTTCTTCTGCGTTGATCCAAACTTTTCTCGGCTTATGGATTTCTTTTCCGGCACGGATGTCTGCTATATAAGCTTCAATTGTTATATGAAATTTTTTTAATCCTGCCAAAAATATAAAAAAAGATGGATGATATTTTTCCCCGATTTTTGAGCTAGGTCTCGTGACAATCCAAACGTGGCAGATCTTGTGTTCCCTTGTTAGTCAACCAAGTGATGAGTCGACTAATTAAAGTGTCGACGAAGTGAGAAGTCGACTAAGTGTCGCAGTCGTCGATATGACGTTTTCGACGAAGTGACGGTACATGGGTCGACCAAATGACGTGGTCGACCAAGTGACGTTTCGACTAAGTGACGGGTCGACTAAGTGACGTGTTGACCAAATGACGTTTCGACTAAGTGGCGCAGTCGACGAAGTGACGTTTTCGACGAAGTGACGTGAAACCTTATTATACATACAGTAGCAGCAAAAAGTCTTTACTCAAGCAATTAAATGACCATTTTTGCACAGAATTAAAGCGATAAGACGTTTTTTCGAAATTTTGAAATCGAAACCTGGATTTTGACGCATCACAAGCACGGAGCTTGCATGCTTTTATATTTAAAAACAACCTTTACAAGTTGTAAAGAAGTCAAATAAATCGATATCAAATTCTGAATTTTTTGAAGACAAACATCTTTTGGCGTAACAGAGAAAAACTAAGCCAAATAATGAGAAAAGCTGACAGAAATATTATAGATCTCATTTAGCTAGAAAAAATATATAACCTAGCCAACACCCAAACTGAAAGAATTCAGATACTCTTGAAATTAAATAATTGATGCTCACATTTTATTGTTCTGTGATGCTAAGAATTTGTGCCGATAAATTTGTGAAAATTCATTTGTCATGAGTATGTTCAATCAAACTTCATACAAAAATTAAATTACGGTTTAATTTAAGCACCACGCCAAATCGACAAATTCGTTTCCATGGAAAATAAATATTAAGCAAACAGAAATTAAAAAATAATATAATCAAAGAATAGTTTTGACAACTTAATCAAAATCTTTTTACCAACACTCAAATATTTGCTATATAGTTACATAGGAAAAATTTCTGCTAGCTAAAATGTTTTGGAGGAATGACAAAAGAGCGAGCTCTGGTGTCAATTCTTCAGGATGGACTGATTCTAACACTAAAAAATCAGTATATATTGTTTCTGGTTTATTTAAGGTATTTATTTTTTAAACAGCTCAATGGCTTCGTTAGGAATTCTGGAAAGGGGGGGGGTAATTTTAGAAGAAAAAATTCTCAATCAAAAAATTAAGTTTTTAAACAATAAATATTTAAAATTGTTTTAAATAGGTAAAAATTTAAAAAACGGTATATTTTGAAATTTTTTACCCCATCAAAAATCATAAAATGAACCTTTATGATTTTTTGGCCGGTCTTAAAGGGGGTGCAAATTAAGACCCTTTCTCCAAAACTTTTTTTGGAGAAAAGGCTATAAAAACAATCGGAGCCCGTTCTCCGAAAAAATTTTTTTTGAAATTTTTGTAAAAAATACATTCTTAGGGGTAATTTTATGTGAGAAATCGATTCCGCGCATTCCCGAAACATGAAAACGCTTCCTTGATCCTGATTCAGGAAAGGGATACGTATTTACGTAAATAAATTGATTTTCGCTTCAATACACCGATCCTTTCCCTGAATCAGGGTCAAGGAAGCGCTTTCACGTTTCGGAAGTGCGCGCAATCGATTCCCCGCATAGAAAAACATAAGAATCGACGGTTTTCTCATAAAAATCCATAAATGTTTGATTTTCGCTTCAATACGCCCACTCCATTCCTGAATCAGGAAGCGTTTTCATGCTTTGAGAATGCGTGGAATCGATTTCCCGCATAGAATTACCTTTAAAAATGATCATTTTAGAAAAATTTTTTTCATGAAATAGTCCATAATTTATATCCCCCCCCCTTTAAGGTTTTTCGGCCTTCGGACGATTTCAATTGACAGAGTTTCTCTCCCACCCTTCCTAACGCAGCCACTGAAAATTTTATTTGTTAAATTTATTTTTTAAGGGAGGATCTCATAGATTAAGAAATATAAAAATCGTTGGTATTCTCTTGGCATTCACATCAGGCATTGCAGCGGTTATTTTAATTTCAACTCAATCTCAAGGATCACAAATTTCAACTCGATCTCAAGGATCACAAATTTTAACTCAATCTCAAATATCACACATTTCAACTCGATCTCAAAGATCACAAATTTCAACTCAATCTCCAGGATCTCAAGCACAGTATAACCCATTACAAGACCCTAATTGTTCAAGTGACAATATATAAACCGGTATATATAATTAATATGTTTAGATTGTACTTGTCTTGCTTATATTGATCTCGTACTAGATATAACAACTGATCTTACTCCAGATGCATTTCAAATGCAGAATGAATTTGTCAATTATTATATATCACAGCTTTATGATCCACATCTTTTAGATCACGGTTCACTGGTCGATATAAATTATGGTGTTGATGGTGGGAATTTTGGAATGAAATGGCCTGACATCTTTGATAATAGAACATTAAAAGAATATTTCATAGATGGTGATATACTCCGGAAAAAACAAAAACGTGGAGAATTTAACGATCTTTACAAGTTAGATTAATTAAATAGAAAATATTCGATTTGGTTGAAAGTCAGAAGGGCAGCAACCATATATGAGGAGAGATGCCAGATCTGATTTACTCTTCCTACTCACGCAGACAAGCCAAAAAATGATCATGAAGACTTCCTCCTCCCGAGAAGATGAGGGCCTTGTTTAGGTGGGGTGGGACAGTATGAATTGAGGGATGGAACAGCATGTATTATGAGGTAGAGTAAGATTTTTTAATAAAAAACTAAAAAAGTTGTCCAATATTTACACTTTTACAAGTTGATTTTTTAGCATTCTTCTGAGCATATTTTTAAATGATGTTTTTTTTTGCTTTGGTAGTGAATTTTTAAATTGTTACGATGGCGGTTTTCCTACAAATAAAATTGTTTTTATGGGTTCTCCTCCAATAAAAGCACCACCATATAGTACTTTTGATCTTACTTCTCTCAAAGATACGACTTATAATGGAACAAAGGAGATAAATTTGGTCAATCATTACCTTCATGGTCCAACAGGAAGAAATAAATTTATTGTAATTCTAATGGAAAAAAATGTAAAGTTGACAAATTTGACGTTATAGGAAATTTTCTTCTGAGAGAAAAAAGTGGCGGGATTAACATTTATTAAGCAGTCATAAAAATTTTGCTCATAGCAGAATCGAACCCTCGACCATTTATAAAGTGCAGTACCGTACCGAAGAGGTACATGTACATCCCCAAGGGCCAAAAAAGCTTAAAAATTTCAAAGGATTCCCTTATATTTTTGACCAAAAAATGTCGACAACTAAAATCGGGATCTTGTACTCCCCCCATGAAAAAATCCTGGGTACAACAATGGTCAAGTGAGATGCTTGCCTCTGCACTGTGGATGATGAATTTCTTTTATCTTATTGTGGGAATGTCCTAAACGGAGACCCAAACCAAAAATATACGAGCACCTCTTAATTATGATTTTTAGATACCTGAACAATGGAACAAAACTAATTTCCAAGCATGGTTAGATGCTGGTTTGCGTGTGCTGCAATACAATAACGATGAAGAACAACTTCTCTACGATTTAAGAGAACAGTTATCATGCATTTTCTCAGATAACCAAACTTATATAAACCTTCCGGACATCAAGAAAACTTCATTTTCAAATGTGAAATTTACGACAAAGGCCATGTCGAATGATTTTACCGTATCTTCTTCCATCAGACAAAACACCAAACATCAGAGTTCCACCAAAAAGCAAAATTAAAATCCAAAAATTGTTGTTTTGGGTTTTGGGGCATTTTTTGTTTTTACCGTATGTTCTGAATCGTTGTAGTTTTCGAGATAATTACGTTTAAAATTTTGAATTCAATTATTATTATTTGGGCAACTTTTTTTATTTATTTGGGAAACTTTTTTATTTATTTGGGCAACTTTATGGCTTAGGTCTAGGCCTCAAGGCTATAGGTTTAGGCCTATAGGTTTAGGCCATAAAGTTTCCTAAATAAAGTTGCCCAAATAAATAAAAAAGTTGCCCAGATAAAGTTGCTTAAAAAAAGTTGCCCAAATAAATAAATAAGTTGCCCAAATAAAGTTGCCTAAAAAAAGTTGCCCAAATAAATAAAAAAGTTTCCCAAATAAATAAAAAAGTTGCCCGGTTAAATAGCATTGTTTTGAATTTGTTACAAGCTCTTCGTTGTAATACACAAACTTTTTAAAAATTTTTGCACCAATTTTTTAAATTTTCATAAAATGAACATTGTGGCAATTTTTTATAGCTAAATGAGACGAACGAAATGATACGAAAATTATTCAATTTGAACATTATTTTGGGTTATTGAAACGAAAATTCTGATTCATGTTTTCGTTTCAATACCCAAAACAATGTTTAAATTGGATAATTTTGGTGTCATTTTATTCGTCTCATTTAGCTATAAAAAATTGCTACAATGTTCATTTTATGAAAATTTAAAAAATTGATACAAAAATCGATTTTTCCGCAAAAAATTCAAAAAAGTTTGTGTATTACAACGAANCACAAATTTTTTTAACGTGCCGCAAGCGCATGCGGTACGTTTTTTATTTTTCCCTTGCGGCATGCGGTACGTTTTCATTTTTCGGGCCTCGTGCGGCTGTATCAGGGTGGTAGGCTACCACCCCCTAAATTTCTATGATTACAACGAAGAGCTTGTAACAAATTCAAACGCAATTATCTGGAAAACTACAACGATTTAGAAGTTGTCATAAAAACAAAAAATGCTCCATTTTTCATGATCTTTCCGAATATATCATTCTTTCATATGGTTGTAACTGACTGGACTGGTCCTTTAAATTATTGTTCTTTTGCCTAATTTCGCTTCAATTCGTGTTTTTTCGCCTAATTTTGTGATTTTTCGAGTAATTTATTAAGTTTACTTAGCTTATGAAATGTTTCCAATTTAAATTAAAATATTAGTTCCGAGGCCGAAGCGTTTTCGGCGCTCGAGGATTTTTCGAGGGTGACAACGAGTGGCGCTCGTTGTCAAAAATACCCAAAAAATTTTTTCCGCAAACGAAAAAATACCAATCCTTTAAAGGGGGATGCAAATTAGGGCCCTTTCTCTAAAAATTTTTTTTTGAAAAATGACTTTCTAGGGGTAAAAATAGGGTGAAAATCGATTGCGCACATCCCCGTCGCGTGAAAATGCTTCATTCACCTTGTTTTCGCGAAAATAGCACTATTTTAAACGTGAAATAGTGCTATTTTCGCGAAAACAAGGTGAATGAAGCATTTTCACGGACGGGGATGTGCGCAATCGATTTTTCACCCTATTTTTACCCCTAGAAGGTCATTTTTCAAAAAAATTTTTTTTGAAAAAAGGGCTCTAATTTGCGCCCCCTTTAAAATTTTCCGTGAACTAAATCTGTGAGCTAAATCCTGTATTGGTGAGGTGAAAAAATTCGAAAAAAATCGAAAAAATTTTAAAAAATTCGAAAAATTTTTAAAAAATCGAAAATAAAATTCAAAAAAATTGAAGAAAACTGAAAAATTGGAAAAAATCACAAAAATCCACTTTTTTTGGCCCACCCTGTAATAGATGTTATAATAAAATTCTGTTTTGTATAAAGTTTCTGTATAGTGCGATCTGTATAGAAAAAACATTAAAGGGAGGGGGGTATAAAGTAGGGTCGAGTAGAAAATTTTTTTTAACAAGTAACCCTTTATGGGAGGAATCGCGCATCGAAAAATTTTGAAAATTTTTTCCGGGGTGTTGGAGTTAAAACTTATAACCTCTAATTTTGACGCATTTTTTGACCCCCAGAAAAAATTTTCAGAATTTTTCGATGCGCGCAATCGATTCCTCGCATAAAATTACCCCTAAAAGGTCACTTGTTAAAAAAATTCAAACAAATTTATAGGTATAAGACTCTGTGCGCGTGATCCCATCTAGGCAATCCACGACCCTAGAAGAAATATAAGACCCTTTATTACGAGATATATTATACAATAAAACAAATCAGAGGAGACAAAAGGAGGATTTCCACCAAGGCAAGGCTCTTGCATCACTGCCCCTTTACCTTGCCGTTTTTCCCTTTTAGCTAACGGAGAACAAAAACATTTTTGTATATTTTCGTTTTGATCGCTTGGAATGTCTCCGCTCACTCGGCACTTTTTTGCTCATGTCCTAAGAAGTGTCCTCGCTCGCTTCCATCCGTAACGTTGAACACCAACGCAAATCCGACCGATGGGTCTGTCGCTTGGCTATGTTTTAGTGATTGGATCGTAGATAGGCAATGCACAAAGACCTTTCGTGCCAACTATGTCTTGGACAAGGGCCTTTGTGTCCGGCTAGATCAGCGAGCACTTAAAATGTAGAAATTAAGCTTTTCTCTAAAATTGAGCTTTACTAATTTTGTATTTTCTTGATTTTTTCGATAAAACATACGCGGCGGTATCTCACTTCATCCACTATACAGTTCACCCACCAAGAACATTTCATCCACTAGAAACTTCATCCACCATGGTCAGATTATCCACGATGGACACTTCACCCACCATAGACACTTCACCCACTGCACAGTTCATCCACCATAAACACTTCATCCATTGGACACTTCACCCACCGGACAGCTCATTCACCTTTTCAAGATCATGATGAATTGTCCAGTGGGTGAAGTGTCTATGGTGGGGGAAGTATTTATGGTGGATGAACTGTCCAGTAGGTGAAGTGTCTATGGTGGGGGAAGTATTTATGGTGGATGAACTGTCCAGTAGGTAAAGTGTCTATGGTGGGTGAAGTGTCTATGGGGAGAAAAGTGTCCAGTGGGTGAAGTGTCCGGTGGGTGAAGTGTCCATGGTGGGAGAATTGTCCTTGGTTGGTGAACGTCCAGTGGGTAAAGTGAGATACCGCCACATACGCGTATATACCCTATGTTCTATGCGAAAAAGATGAAGCTAACGTTAATTTCATTTAAAAATATTTCCTAAAGGCCGATTTTTAGAGAGAGAAGGGGAAGATGGTCGACTGCTTCCAAAAATGAGATGGCAGTTTCTCTCTGAAGTTTAGAATAGCTCATTGAAGTAAATAT